>CALYLW010001029.1:0-46797 GCA_944989445.1 Ampullaceana balthica | reverse complement strand
TCTTATCTTATCTATACAGACGCTCCTTCTATACAGAAGATTATTGCGTCCTACGCTTATCTATGGTTTGTGTTTAGTCCTGCATTTTTATTAGAGATTTAAATGTTGATAAAGTGTTGGTTTTCCTGGATTCTTCAGGCAACCCATTCTACGCCCGAATTCCGGACTGGAAGAACGAAAATTTGTATGTGTTTGTTCTTGCATACGGAATAAGAAAGGTGTTTTTATCCTTATGTCTATCTGAGGGTTGTATTAAGTTATCTTTGTGTTGTATTTCTAAATTAGAATTAATTGCTTTATGTATGATTACTACTTTGCTCTTGGTTCTTCTATCCTCTAGTGTTTAAAGGTTTAATGATTTAACTAATGGTGTTATTCTTGTCAGTTTTGAATATTCTCCAGTAATGAATCTGGCAGCTCTTTTTTGAATTTGTTCTAGTTTATCAATGTTTTCTTTGGTGGATGGGTCCCATACAGAGGATGCATATTCTAGTACAGGTCTCACCAAAGTGAGGTAGCATTTTAGTTTTATATCTCTATTACATTTGTTAAAGTTTCATTTTATAAAGCCTAAGGTTTTGTTTGATTTTTTAATAACTTCATTGACATGGGGATTCCATGATAGTTTCTCATTTATTAATTAAAAATTTAAATTTTTTAAAGTAAACCATTTTCTCACTCACTCATTCTATTTAAAAATTAAATACACGTTTATTTATATATTGACTCAAACTTGAGCAGTTCGCCTCAAACATACAGGAAATAGGTCAGCTTGTATCAATTAATAACACGGGCATTGTTACCTGTAATCTCCATGAGTTGGTCATCATCGTTAATTCTCAAGAAATCAACAAGTTTAGAAACACAACCAAGTTTAGAGAGCTCCATATGAAGGTCATTCTAGGAATTAAAAAAAAAGAACAACTGATTAACAACGTGGACAGTCGAACTCTTTTTAACTAGTGCAGCAATTAAACAAGAATAAATCTCCTATTGTGATAGTGAATATGTTCTTCAACAGTTCTAGTTGAGTAATATTTGAATTTGTTACATTTTACTTCACTTATACCTTAAGAATCTGGTAGTTACTATTGTGATAACTTCATCCTTGGACAATTCAAAACACATGATAACACAATAGAATAAACATTTGTCAGAATTCTATAAGTAGATTTACTTTTCCATGAAGCACCAGATCGTGTAACAAAAGCAGACTGTTTCTCTTGAGCTGTTTGTCTGAACTGAAGATTCCCTTGAGAATTTCCCCAGCTGCAGCCAACAACACCCTAGGGCAGCTGTCAGCTAGAATGTTGTTGCCGGGGCTCAGCGGTGCCATCAAGAGGTCTCTCGTGTTAGATATCACTTGGAATGGGTAGAATTAATTAAGCTCTTGTGTTAGATATCACTTGTAATGATTGGAATTAAGTAAGTTAACATTTTGAAGCGTCAAGACACAATACCATTCGTATTTATTTTATTCATTCAAAATTAACAGTACTAACAGTCCATAAGTTAATAGTAGGATATTATTTTCCATTGGTATTAGACTTGTTTTTATTGTAATTAATAAACAGACGATGACACCAGGGCCGGCTTAAGGGAATAGGAGGCCTTAGGCGAAGTGAATTTAGTGGCCCTAAATGTAATAGAAAAATACAAAATAAATAAGAAGATTCTTGTGCGAGGCCCCCACTAATGATGAGACTAATCGGAGGCCCTAGGCAGCAGCCTAGTTTGCCTATGCCTAAAGCCGGCTCTGATGACACTGTTAAATACATCTTGGTGGCCATTCCATTGGAAAAGTATTTGAGCAAATATCAAAATATCACAAGAACTGATGTGTATTTATTGTAATATATACTAAAATATCGTTCAGTACATTTAATAATCACACACTAAAAATATAGCTTTTTAACAAACCCCAACCCCAAAATGTCAAAATCTAGATGATACCTTACTCTGCTGAAACTGATCATGTGAAATCCCTAAATCTCAAAAATCATGGAATCTTTGGTCTCTACTAATTACCAAGTGTTATGGTCCGAAACAAACAGCAATAACTTCAGTTTAAAAATATATATGTTGGGAACAATTAGGAATTTCAATTAAGTATGAAAGCAAGGAATATTTTTTCATGACGGTTGTGATTTATTTCAGTTTTCTTCTGTACTTCTTGAAAAAACCATTTCCTTCTGGAGAAAATTTGCAATTTATTAGTTGTCCTTATGTGGTTTTATATCAGAAGGAATTTTTTTTGCTAGATTTTAAAATTGATATTCCTGTTACTATAACTTAAATGGGCTTCAAGGGCTGTCTAAGCCGGAGTGGATGCAGGGATAAGCTCCCTCATCCCAAGAAATGCTCCACTGGCCTGCGACTCTAATCGCCTCTGGCAGCCAAATCCAGCTCCTGGTCTTCACGTGTGGCTTTTCAAACAAGTCCGGCGAAGCCTGTTCCCAACTAACAGGAGAAGGGGTGTAAGGCGGACCACTGGCGCCTCAAAACCAGTTGCTTCGGGTAGATGAGGCTAGTCAGCCTTAGGTGGCCGCTCATCTAGGAGAAGGAAAACTCCGACTTCAAACCTCCGCTGCCTTGCGGCCATACTCACTCACGAGAAAGGCTAGGGGAGTAAACCTCGATCACAAATCAGGAGCCGGAATCCCGAAGGCAGTCTGGCATTGCTTACAACGTCTCTCTGGCAATTCCTGCGACTTAGTTGATACCAAGATGTACTGGCTCTGCCTCTCCCTTGGACCGCTCAGCTGTGTGGAGAGAGGGAGTCTGCTGCACGGGCAACAGCTGATTCTCCACACCACCTGCCCAGGGCTGTGCTCTGGAGAGGACACTCCAGCTTCGCCTCACAGCGTCAACCATGGGCGTCACTAGGAATTTTTCCAGGGGGGGGGGCAAAACAATCCCACTTTTTAAAAATTTTAACTGGCAATGCCATACAGGTACAATTTTCATTTAAATTCAAGTTCAGTATAAAATAAGGGTTGAAAAAAGCCTTAGAAATTAACAAGACTTACAAATTAGTACTGTAATAGTTAAAATACAACATTTATTAATGCATTTAATACATTTTTAAAAAAATTCTCAAATGTAGGGGGGGCAAATGCCCCCCTTCCCTACACCCATGGCGTCAACACAACACGGGAAGTAGTAGTGACCGGTTATAGGCCACTCGCTCAATTGGCGTAGAGCTGGCGCCAGGGATTGCTTCCGACAGTGGGAGAGATATCTTTGTCTCATTGGACAGCTACCGCCCGCCTCAAGCTGGGCAGCCCCCCGTCAATAAGGTGTTGTCCCGCCACAGTCTGCCTGCCCTACTGGGTGCGTAGGGCTCAGGGTGCACACATGCCTGACAAGTAGACTGTAAACTCATGCACCAACCAATACAAATATAAATAAAAAACAAAAAGGAAAACCCCAATCCTCAAGCTGGGGACCTGGAATGTACAGACGCTGACACCCGGGATGTCAGACGACCTTAACGATATCAGCAATGCCAGGAAAACATCTGTAATAAACAACGAACTGGCAAGACTGCAGGTAGACATAGCCACCTTAGACACCAAGAGACACGGCTGCCAGGTTCTGGTTCATTATGAGAAAAGGACTACACTGTCTTCTGGCAAGGCAAAAGCGAGGAAGAAGTCAGAGAACATGGTGTTGGATTTGCTGTCCAAAACACCCTCTTGGGGATGGTAGTACCCTGCAAACAGGGAACTGAAAGACTTCTCTCACTACGTCTACACACCTCAACAGGGCCCGCCTACCTAATTAGTGCATATGCTCCTACGCTCAATGCAACCATACAGGCGAAAGACGAGTTCTACAACCACTGCTAAGCTCAATCCCCAAAGATGAGCATGTGTTATTGTTGGGCGACTTAAACGCTAGGGTGGGTGCAGACTACATCTCATGAGCCTCTTGTCTGGGAAGATTTGGCCCAGGAAAACTGAACGAAAACGGACAGAGACTCCTGGAACTATGCTCTTATCACGATCTCTGCATCACCAATACTTTCTTTCAGACAAAGCCACAACATACAGTGTCCTGGAGACATCCCCGCTCTAAGCACTGGCACCAGCTTGACCTAATTAACTGGTGCTCTGCATTGAAACATGTTCTCCTCACTCGAACTTTCCACAGTGCCGACTGCGACACAGATCACTCATTGGTATGATAAAAGCTGAGATTACTGCCCAAGAAAACTCATCGTTCCAGGCCAGTAGGCAGACCCCGCATTGATGTGAGCAAGACTTCTCACCCCGTCAAGAAAGCTGAGTTTATACAAGCTCTCTCCAACTCACTAGACTCTGACCTGCCAGGCAATAGCACCAAGGAAAAGTGGGAGCATCTCAGACAGACCATCCACAGCACAGCCATGCAGATCTTCAGAAGAAAAACGACCAAAAACAAAGACTGGTTTGAGGCCAACTCTGCCACACTCACCCCTGCTTTAGAAGAAAGACGAAGTGCCCACCAAAAATACAAGCACTCCCCAAACCCACAGACACTGCAGGCGTACAGATTAGCCATGAGCAATGTTCAGAGACTAGCTAGGCAATGCGCAAACGACTACTGGCTCCAACTCTGTCAGAGCATCCAGCTATCGGCCGACACCGGTAATATAAGGGGGATGTATGATGGCGTTAAAAAAGCCACGGGGCCTTCTAACAAAGTCATAGCCCCACTGAAGTCCTCAACCGGAGAAATAATCCGCGACAAGTCTAAACAGATGGACAGATGGGTGGAGCACTATTCAGAAATTTACTCCCAACAAAACCACGTAACCCAAGATGCCATCGATGCCATCCAAAGCCTCCCCCTCACTGGACGACATACCCACCCTGGCAGAACTAAAAGAAGCTATTGAGCTATTACCTATAGCCAAGGCCCCTGGTCAGGACGGAATCCCACCAGAGATCATCAAGTGCGGCAGTAGTGTATTGCTGGAACACCTTCGTGGCCTCCTCTGCCAGTGCTGGGAATATGGAGCAGTACCAGAGGATATGAGAAATGCCAACATAATCACCCTGTATAAAAATAAAGGAGACAGAAGCGACTGTAACAACTACAGAGGCATTTCTCTCCTTAGCATCGTGGGTAAGGTCTTTGCACGCGTTGTTTTAAAGAAACTGCAAAGACTTGCTGAGAGAGTATATCCTGAATCACAGTGCGGCTTCTGGGCAGAAAGGTCTACAATCGACATGATCTTTTATCTAAGACAACTTCAAGAAAAGTGCAGAGAGCAACACATGCCCCTCTATCTGGCTTTCATTGACTTAACAAAGGCTTTTGGCCTGGTCAGCAGAGATGGTCTGTTTACAGTCTTGGCAAAAGTTGGCTGCCCACCAAAACTGCTCAACATTATACAGTCATTCCACGATGGTATGAAAGGCACGGTGCAGTACGGATCAACTTCCCCTCCATTTGATATACTCAGTGGAGTCAAACAGGGCTGCGTCCTCGCCCTGACACTCTTTTGCATCTTTTTTGCCTGTCTGCTGAGACATGCCTTTGGAACATCAACCGAGGGGATCTACCTACATACCCGTTCTGATGGCAAACTATTCAATCTGGCCAGGCTGAAATCAAAGAGGAATATACGTGAAACAGTCATTAGGGACATGCTTTTTGCGGATGATGCTGCCATAGCTACCCACAATGAAGCAGATGTGCAAAGCCTAATGGACCGATTTGCCAAGGCCGCCAGCGAATTCGACCTAACCATCAGCCTCAAAAAGACTAACGTGATGGCCCAGGATGCTGATCCACCCAACATCACCATCAATGGTTGCCAACTTGAGGCCGTGGATCACTTTACATACCTTGGCTCCAACATCACCAACAACCTGTCCCTTGATTCCGACCTAGACATAAGGATCGGCAAGGCCTCCACAACTCTGGCCAGGCTCTCAAAAAGAGTCTGGAACAACAAAAAGTTGACCATCAGAACCAAAATTGCTGTGTACCCTGCATGTGTGCTAAGCACCCTCCTTTATGGCAGTGAAACCTGGACCCTATACTCCAGGCAAGAAAGGAGATTGAGTGCTTTCCACATGCGCTGTCTCAGGCGCATCCTGGGAATCGCCTGGCAGGACCATGTCACAAACAATGAGGCGCTACAACAGGCAAAAATACAAAGTATGACAACTCTTCTCCGCCAGCGTCGGCTCAGATGGTTGGGTCATGTTCGCAGATTGGAGGATGGCAGAATCCCAAAGGACATCCTCTATTCTGAGCTAGCCAAAGGAAAGAGGACTACAGGCCGGCCTCACCTCCGTTTCAAAGATGTCTGCAAGAGAGACCTCAAAGCTATTGGCATCGACATAAATGGCTGGGAGGAACTGGCTGGGGACAGACACAGATGGAGACAGGCGTTGACTGCCGGGATAGAAGCAGGAGAAAGAGACCTGCGGAAGGTCGCAGACGCGGACTGCCAAAAGAGGAAAAGGAGAGCAAATCAGCCAACCACAGGTGCTGCCTTTCAGTGTCAGAAGTGCGGCAAAGGCTGCCATTCACAAGTGCGCTTGTACAGCCACAGCAGAAGCTGCAGGGCCATGCGCCAGGATCCTACAGGAGCACAGAAACTTCCGTCGTCTCACGAGACATAAGGAAAGCCAACCATAACTTAAATGAGGTTTTGCAGAATTCGCATACAGTTTCAAATTAGAATAACTCATTTTTTTAATTTTTTCCAAACTTAAATTCTATCATCTAAGTTAACCATTGAGAACTCAATTTGTTCAGTCAAATAATGTTGATTACAACTCCCTTCCCTTTTATTTACTAAAACTTTAACCATCGTTACTTGATGAAAAATTTAATGTTGGTACCTTGGTGCTGAGTTACAATGGAGACTTAAGTTTTTACAAAAATTGCTTTAAAATCTAACTAAATTATCATTTCTGTGTTCAGAAAGGAAATTTTAAAAACCATCACAATTACAATACACATAAAATTATGTTATAAGATAATACAGAGTAACTTGTTTACCTGGCGGATCGTGACCCCTGATTGCCTTAGTGTCTGCTGGGTCAAATGTCTTACTCTGATCAGAAGACAACAGCCAGCTGACATTAGCTGATTTCGGTCTTATGGGACCAAGAGGGAAAGTTGTACGTTGAAATAGAGGTTTCTTGCTTGTTCTTGGAGTAAGGGGACAGAACCATGTATAATTTGTAGCTTCTTGGTATGATGTCGGAGTTACTACACTTGAAAACTCAACACTTTAAAAAAATAATAATAATCATCAACATTAAAAACACTTTTTTAAAAACTAGTCTTATATTAAAAATGCACTAATTTTCTACTTTTCAGTCTACGCATTTTACAGTAAGTGCAAAGCCAGCTTACCTTTTGACTATAAATCCCTTATATATGAGACATAACTTAAAGTATTGATTATGTTTAAACGCGACATTTACAGACTGAAACAAAATTATCTCCCCTGGTTTTAAAACTGGGCGCAGGGACGATTGGGGGTGTGAACAGTGACGGTCGGCGTCAACGCGTGAACTGAGCACGTGAAAAAAATATTAACAAAAGTGGGACGGTTCGGATTAAACTTACAAAGCAAGTTAATATAAGACTAGTAAAAAAGAGGGTAAGTTTCATCATTTTAAATTATATTTATTTGTTTACTTCCTTTTTTGTTTGTTTCAAATTACAGAGAAGTAATACAATTTACCAAGCAGTAAAAAAAACAAAAAAAAACAATTTCATACTTAAAGGATCGGAAATAATATTTTCTTGCCTTTTGATTCTTGACAGTTCTGACTTTAACCCAGTATGTTTGGAAGACAAAGGTTTTGAACTTTGGGGTCTCTGCTTTAATTTAAGTTGTCTTTGGTCCATGCTATACTTTCTTTGAGCCTCTGGTTTGGCAGTGCTTGGTCTAGGTGGGATGGCAGTAGAATGGGACCTCTGCCTGTTTATTTTGGTAAGATATGATTCTTTTATTTCCCCAAATAAATGGGAATGCTTTACATAGCATAAATAAATGTACATTTTATTTAAGACAGCATTTCAGAAACATAAAAAGAAAAATAACATCTTAAGTATTTCTCTAGCATAGAAAGGAAATTTAAACTTAAAATATACAAATATAAAGTGACTTATCAGTAACAAAATATGTTTACGAAACAAAATATTAACAATCATCTCCCTTGTCAAGAATAAAATAAAATTAAATTTGTCTCCATTAGTGTGAGCTTTGTATAAAAAAAAATTCTTTAATAATTGCTTACTTGAATAAACACCTTCCTTCAATGCTAGTAAATCTCAATTAAAAACAATAACAAAGTATCTCGTTCTGTTACCCCACTCAAGTCTCTCTAGAGTTCAAATCCTTTCCTAACTTAAATAACCAATATACTCCTTCCACCTCACATCAGTGTTGATGTGATCTCATTTTATTTACAAAAGAAACTTGAAAAAAACAACATTAATTGTTTCCAACTTTTATACCTATTTTGTAATGCATTTATTTGGGAAATTTGCCCAACTTTATCATCTGTTGGCTGAAGGCATAGACGAAGAACAATGGTTCCCATAATCTGTAATGAATAAGGAATAACTTTAAGTGATAATCTTATATTTGAAGCCGTTGAATCATTAAAAAAAAATGTGTTTAAATGTTTAATCCCCAGCATAAAACCTTTAAGTGTTTAATCCCCAGCACAAACCTTTAAGTGTTTAATCCCCAGCACAAACCTTTAAGTGGTTTATCCCCAGCACAAACCTTTAAGTGTTTAATCCCCATCACAAACCTTTAAGTGTTTAATCCCATCACAAACCTTTAAGTGTTTAATCCCATCACAAACCTTTAAGTGTTTAATCCCATCACAAACCTTTAAGTGTTTAATCCCATCACAAACCTTTAAGTGTGTAATCCCATCACAAACCTTTAAGTGTTTAATCCCATCACAAACCTTTAAGTGTTTAATCCCATCACAAACCTTTAAGTGTTTAATCCCATCACAAACCTTTAAGTGTTTAATCCCATCACAAACCTTTAAGTGTTTAATCCCATCACAAACCTTTAAGTGTTTAATCCCATCACAAACCTTTAAGTGTTTAATCCCATCACAAACCTTTAAGTGTTTAATCCCATCACAAACCTTTAAGTGTTTAATCCCATCACAAACCTTTAAGTGAGCATCATTCAGAGACATCACTTGTCCTACTAAGTAAAAAATTCCTTCTTCCACTAAAGATCTCCTCAAAATCTTTTTCTCAGAAAACACTTGTTTTTCTGCAAGCTCTTCTTTCAATTTTTTCTTGGAGATTATATTGGTTTCCCCACTGGTGTTCAGACTAGTTTCTATGGTTGGTGATGTTTCTAACGTTGGTGGTGTTTTGAAAGAACATGAAATTACAGACATTAGGGTTACGTAATTGAGAAGTTGTTTCAACAACTCCATTTCTTGCTGAGATATCATCGCAGGCAATGTTGATGTTAAGTTTGGTGTTACTAGAACATGCTGTTGATTATCTGGCAGAGACATTGGTTTCATATCGTCCCTTCTTACAGTTGAATTAGTTTCAGTATTGGCATTTGCATATTTGGACCTATTGAGTTCTGTCCTGCGAATAATTTGCCTGAACAAAGCCATGACTTGAGGCCCTGATTTCTCCCACAAATAAACACAGTGATGATGTTTAAGGCCTTGGACATGACTTCTGAGATGCAAAACAAATTTCAAAACAGTTTATGTCATGAAGCCGATCCATTTATCTCTAAAATAAATATTTCTTTTTAAAATCCCTACAAATAATAATTACTAGAGACCTTAAGCATTTAAACCCAATATCCAGCTTTATCTGGCTGTGAGTTAAAAATTCATACTCTTCCAGACCAATTATCCGTCTTACACAAACACCCTACATTGAAAGTCTGAGTCTGTGCATAAAAATGTGTAGAACTGACACCAGGACTCATCATTCACCTGTTGCTATACTTTTAGTATACGGCGTCACCATTTAAAATCATTTATGAATTGCTGTTTTACAAATGTGTATTGATGAAACTAAATCCATGGGAAAATGTCAAGTGAGCAATCAAACAGCAGCCCCCATAAAACATGACAAAGTTTTTTTATGGCTTTATTGACCTGTGAAATTTTCTACAAGAGCCTGCAATAATTCGTAAAATACTGATGAACCACTATAGCCCTTATAAAAAAAAATATTTAAAAAACATTTCAGATGATTTGAAATCTTCTTTGATGAAATTATTTTGTCACTCATAGACCATTTGGAGGTGGAGAGTAGAGAACACAAGAAACAACAGTCTTGTTGATGCCCATAAGATGTTTACACAATTTTAGTTTACATCAACCACTGATGTTTGCACAAGCGACACAATAAAACGTATACATTATATGACCTATCACAATCAACAGACATGTCAGTGACTATTCAGACATGACTTTGAAAGACAGAACAATTCAAAAAAATTTCAAAACCAAAGCGTGGTGGAAATTTCAACAGTTGCTTGCATCTAAAAGAGGAATCTACATACTGTGAGGACTAGCACACTAGTTTTGTGGAGTCATCTTCTTTTTAAAATACCAATAAAATGTATTCCATATTTTAATCAAAGGATCAAGTTTTATTAGCATCTCTGTTTTGTATGAATCCAAGAACTCATGCAAATGTGGATTCATAAGGGAGGATTTCATGGTTCAAAGGGTTTAAAAAGTTTGCTTTTGTTTGAAATAAACAAATAAAAGACAAATATTTTAATCTCAAATATAATGGAGTAAAAGGTGTACACTTGTCAATGTAAATTTGATAGGTAAAGAATTTAATTTTTATTACAATGAAACTAAAAAATAATACAGATTAATATAGTTCCTAAAAATGGAAAATACTTCACTTGTCTTGTATAGACAACTTAAAAAACATTTTTTTGTAAAAATTTAGTTAAAATATAAAAAGAAAATTTGATTTTTAGAAAATAAATTTGTATTAAAAAGAAAAAAATTATAACCCTATATATTTAATTTTTTTGCCCCTTGACCTCATGGTCATAGGGGGTTCTAATGTTTCCATTAGAACTTTCTCGGGGTATGTTAGACTTGGCGCATCTCCTCTCCAAGTCAGCGTTGGAGTTTTTAGCAATATAACATTAAAAGCCCCTAGACTGAAGAAAGATTAACTATAGCATCCATCCATGTTTTAAAGTACTATAGATTAGGGATGTAATAAATCACCTGTAATATTCTTCAGTGAAAAAATCACTACAGATATGGTTGTAATCCTTGGTAATCTTTGGACGATTCAGAGGCCAAGAGCAGAAATTGTTTAGGCAGCCAATCACAGCTGAGAGACAGTTCAGCTGATCAGTGTTGATGTCACCAATAACATTTAGATCACATGTTAGTTCATCGGATTCTGTATTCCTTTTTAAATAGCCTGAAAAACATAAATTTTCTATTTCACATGAATTTGCCTTTTTCCCTTAAGGATTTAAACATTTCAATTATAAATATCAAAGAAACTACTTATTTATTTATTTATTTTTTTATGTTAAAAATCCAGTGGCCATAACCTTGTTTTTCCAAAAGTAAAAGGAGCCAGTCTATGAGATCATCCAAGTTTTGCCACTGCTCGCAGTCCATGCAATTTTTTCTAAAGCGTGAACTTAGACTTCCATCTTTACTTCTTACTTTTTCCCTTCTTTTGTCTTGTGATATGGTAAAAGAATCTGTACAGTGAGCATAAAGAGGGACTCTCAAACAATAATTTCATTTTAAGAATATGTAAGAAAAAATGTAATATACATCCAAAAAAATGTGTAAAATATCATGTTTGGTAAATATGGGCTAACAAATTAATGAAAAACTCTTCCCCTTATTTCAGATAATAACATTTTTTTAAAAACATGTCTGTAAACTATTGTATCTTTAACCTGAAACTCATCAAAGTCTAATAAAGTTATGAAAAAAAGTCTTTAGTATGTTAAATTAATTTAGAAATTACTACCAAAAACAACAAAACAAATGTTGGACCAAATCTTATCCACCCACCTGTTGATAGAGATGTAGAGTTATAGTTTGAGACACACCCCTTATTAATTTAGGTAGCTTAAAAAGTTATTTTACTATTAGATGGGTAAAGCCTCCTTATAAATTGGTTTGTCATAATAATTGCAATAAAAAATTAGATAATATACTTTTCAGAACATTTTTTAACACAAACTTAGGTATAAAATATTTTTTGTTTTGTTTCATTGATGTGTACTTCTATACAAAAGGCCTCAATATGTGATGGACAATTCACCTGCAATACAGAACATAAATTGCTTGGCGTCTGTTATAGATTTGATTTTCAATATTTGTTGTAACAAACTGCAGCTAAAGACAGTAACTCTCCTGCAAAGGAAAAAAAATTCATAATTAAAATATGTTCCTATTATCTATAAAGATTATTTTTTACAAATTTTTTTTAAAATATGCGAAAATAATGGATACTTTGTAAATAATAACATCAAGATTAAATATGTTCCTTATGGCAATAAAAAAATGTGATAGTTTTGTATAAAGGGCAAAAAAAAATGCAAACTATAACTGAAAGAAAGGTGTTAATAATTTGTTCGAAACCTTTTTTAAAATAAGTTTAATTAATTTCCACAAACAAAACTTATATAGTAGTTTTGGCAGAGATAAAACTACAGCTTGTAAATCGTGCCATGCTTATCAGAGCCAAAGTGAGGATAAACTGACAATAGTCTTAAAAGATCAGTAAAGTTTCACCTACCTGCAACTAGTGTTTCTATTACAGTAGACACACAAAGCAATAGTCTGTGGTCTGTACAGAATGGCAGCTCTACTGCCTTCATCATCAGCCAGACATGTCAGCAACATTAAACTCTGGCACTGAGCTTTGCTAGGGAAATTAAGCAAATGGAGTGAGAAAAGATTCCTAACAACACAATTCTTTAAAGGACTTCAGCTTTACACATCCAGCAAGCCATGTGGCATTAAATTGAATTTAACTCCTCAGTTAGCACTTAGCTTCAATTTGATGATGAAATATCAACATTAAGTTTGAATTTAAAAATTGCTCCACTTTTTTGGCTAAGCCCATGTGGGTCTTTTAAGATTTCATTGACATTTTCTAATTGAAAGTGAAATTCATTAAATTTATATGCCCAAAGTATGGGTCTCAAACTCTTGGCCGCAGGGCAAATGTGTTCTATATAATGATTTTTTAGGGATTTGATGACAAAGTTTTGTTGGTTTTTTAAAAGGGAAATTCTTTTAATCCAGCCTGAATAAACCTAGACTCTGCCTCCCAGCAGTCCCCAGACATTTTGAGTTATTGACCCTTGACCTACAGGATGCTGGGAAATATTATCAAACCATTATTTCTTCGCTATAGCTGTTGGAGAACTTTCTAAATACATCTTGTTCTTTAAGAGATGTGTTTCAAATACTTTCAAAACTGAAATTACGTACAGCCCGCCTGGTGGCCATGTGTGTATATAAAACTGATCATAAAACTGATCAGACTTGGGCTGAGAAAGTCAATGAATTATTCAGCTGGGGCTGGGGTAAAAGACATGTTAGGCAGGAAATAATTTTTTATTTTAAACAACTTTTCAATGGAGGGTCTTCTTTTTTGATGTTCAGCATGTAGATCAATGTAAAATATTAAGAAAACACAGTTACTAATAATTTATAATGAAAGTGCCAAGAAATCTTTATAGCACCTGCATGGTTTGCATCATAAACTTGTAGAAAAGTGAAGGAAGGTGGCAAAAGCATCATTTCCACTTACCATGATCCTTGAATCAACATTGAAGTTAACACAGGAAGGAGTAGTGTGTCAAGAACATCTTTAGAAATTTTAGCCTTAAATTTCTGTAAAATTCCTTGCAATATAACTAAGTACATTTCCTGAAATAGATATTTTGCAAGGAAATATTGTTTTGCATTAGGGCTGGTACTGATTAAAAAAAAATTCTATTAATAATAGGGAAAAATTTAATATATTAATTTCTATTACATTGTAATTATATTTTTATAACGCATATATAGATTCCATTAAGTTGTGATTCCTTATTCGAGAAATCGGTTAAGTCACTGTTATTCAATGGCTCCTAAATTTTGTGAAGTAACACAGCAAATTCGTTCAGCTATGCAAGAAATAAGGAAGAAAAACCTTTTTGTTTACGTATGCACGTCTAAATAAATGATAATAATATGAGGGAAAAGTATGTAAGTAACAAAAAATATAAATTATTAATAAATTGGAGAAAAAATATAAGAAATATTTTTTTAGATTTTAATATAATTTTAATTGGTCAAATTAATTTTAATCGATTAAAATTTTTAAACAATTAATCAATGAATTAATTGTTAATTTCCGCAGCCCTATTTTGCATACATATTCTATCTGTTCCTATGACACACACTAAAACATTCGGTTAAAGGTCTTTCTCTTTCAGTGCCATCAAACAATGGAATTCTCTACCATTACACATTTGTAGTATTCCTACTACTATGGCCTTGACGAATGCACTAAAATCACATCTTTTCAAACATTACTTTCCAAATTAACAAACAAACATTTCTTGGACTGATAAACACAGCTTGTGTGCACCATCATATAATTATATATTTTGTTAAACTAGGATTAGGGTGATGTTTTAAATTGAATGCATTTATAAATGTGTTACTATTTTTATGTGAAGCTCTGTGAGCCAAGTTGCTTGCTGGGGTACTGCACTATACAAGTTCTCAAATTATTATTAAACAAGGGTAAAGCACCCATGCCAGACAAATATGTGCAACACTGAAATTTCTGAAATACGGTGTGTAAACTTGACTTAGACAGTTCAACGAAAATTTCAGTAGATCAGCAGATAAAAATTAAATCTAGTTCTCGATGCCCCCCCCCTCCTTACCAGACCACCAGCTTATCAACAGCTCAATCTGGACATGCCACCAATACATCAGCAGACCACATGTGCAAGATTCAGTTAATTTACAACAACATCTACATTCCTGGGGCCTGTATACACAGAGTCACATGGAGCCCATATGCTGCATGTAATCTAGCATGTAAGTGGCCCTGAACATCAACAAACAGATATTTGTTTAAATGTTACAACAGGTAGGGTGTCCTTATGGCAAATGTTGAATACTTAACACATTTGGAATCACTTTCCCTTTGCCTACCTGGAACTGCAATAACAATGTAACAAGGTTGGAGTGAAGAGCTCAAATATTTTGCATCATGAATTCCAGAACTTTGAAATATAACATCTAATGCCAAGTTGGGGATATGGACTAACATAAACTAAAAATACTTTTTAAAATTATTAATACACACTTGTATTTAAGCACAACATAACATATTCAAAAGAAATAAGCAGTCTGAAATCAAGAATGAAACTATTTTCATAGCTCTATATTTCCCTGATGCAGTAATGATTGCTAGGCAAAACTATGTCATTAATTTCCGCAATAGGGATACAGAATTAGTTTCATTATTTAAAAAAATCAAACTTATTTCATTATTCAGTTTTATTCAAAATAACTTTTTTACAATAATGTTCAAAGATATATATATATATAAATCCCACCAGAACAAGAACAAGCAGAGTGCAAATAAGCATGACAAATGACCCTTGCTAGGGTCGGCCAATCACAATTTATGGTTGGCAAGCTAGGTTGGTGCAGGGTGGGGGGCAGGTAGCTAATGGCATTGCGCATGTCTCGAGACCAACAATACGTCAGTGATGTCCCCCCGGATGTTCATTCGCGTTCTTCTGATGTCTTCGTGTTGTACTTTGTGTCCGTTCTTTCCCCCCTTTCTTTGCACTATCTATGAGCAAGTCTGCAGCGTATGCTACGCCACGCGTCATATCTAGTATTTTATATTTTGTCTTTAAAAAAGTATGTTTGATAAAAAAACTGTGCAATATATAGGTAGTGATTCCAGCATTACACTAATTCTACTATTGCAAAAGCGTTCATTCCATTCAAAATAATATTTTTAAAAATTCTTTTAGATTAACTGTTTATTATAATTGGACATTAACCATATATTTGAAATGCGATCTATGATTGTGATTTACCTTTATTTTCACGTTTTCCTGATTCGAGCTGAGAAATGACAAAATGTCTTGTTTCACTCTCATAGAATAGTCCTGGAGTGTGGACAAATTTCTCATAACCCTGAGGCAGGTCATCTTCAGAGTTTCAGCAGAGTCCTTGTTTTTGATGAGCGAGTTCAGCAATGAGTAGACAATATCTTCTAGTGGTTTCTCCCACAGCGACATCAGATGGCTGTGCTGGGTTATCTAAAATATGAAAAGAGGGCGTTGAATTTTGGGGATTTAAAAAACATAAAATATGAACATATTTAAGCATCCACCTTAATTCCCAACAAGAAAGGTTTTGTTATTTATTATTATCCTTTTTCAATAATGAAACTCATAGAAAATTTTAAAAAGAAAAGAAAATGAAAAGTGTTTATTATAAGCCTGAGGTAAAATAACTACAATAGATCCTATGTCATAACCAGTATCAGTATCACATTGTTATTTTATGTCTATCCTCCAAGTCAACTCCTATCAAACATCACATTTGGGGTCTTGTGGAATGACACTCTTCAAAGTCATCATCATAGAGCAAAAGCAATTAGATAAGTTCTGCATGAACAACTAATAAGTTAATTGAAAAACAAACCTGAACAATGACCTTTAGAGCTGAGATCTGAACTTCATGATCAGGGGGATCTGATGCCAGTGAGAGTAGCTGGTCTAACAGCTCTGTGTATTCCACAAGCAAAATCTCCAGAGTAGAAGCATTGGACGCCATCTTGGCCAACACAATCAGTGTAGCAACTTGGATGGGTGTTTTGGAAGAGGCCAGAAGCATTTGGACCTTATATTTAAACACACACAAATTTGATATGAATGACACGTTTCTTTATATACAGTGAAGACACCTGGGTTAAGTTAAAATGGATTGTTAAAGTATATTACTAAAATGTTTTAAACTGTGGAATTTTCTTGATTAATAACTTACCAGCTTCAAATGATCTTTAGTCACTACTTCATTAATCCTATAGCTCTGGGTTAGCCTAAGAAGGCTTTGCACTTGCAATTGCGTCAATATTCGGGTAGAAAATTTTTCAAAGTTTTCAAGCAAACTGTTTAGGGTAAAAGCTGAAACCCATATGATAAATAATATGAAATCAAATAAGTACATTTTTAGTCATTCAAAGTCTCATATTATTCAAATATTATTTTCAGATTAAAAACATTTTATGACTGAGGCTAGATGAATTTTTATTGCTGAATGACCATTGCAATGTTTATTACTGTATTTTTAAATCAAAAGTGCTTCTTTTTTATTTATTAAAATTATTTTTCAATAAATAAATATATGAAAAAATTAATATTTTAAATTATTTTTTTCAAACTGCCATAGATTCATAAAAAAACTTTTTTTTAATATACCGTATATACTCGCTCTATAGCCCGTTCGTTCATAAGCCGACCTCCCTCTTTTGGAGGAGAAAAGTGTTAAAAGTGTATAACCCGATCGCAAGCCGACCCCCCCAAAAAAAACATAATAGGACAGCTTAAACAAAATGGTACACATTTTTTTTAAAACTAAAAGCTAAATCGGTCATTATGATTGTTTACTTTGTACTGCCTATCTTTGTCTTTGTGCTCTTTGTTAGGCAAGAGGTTTTTTTTTAAAATTCTTTAGGAAACAGTGGTGAAAGCGCGTACTTTAAAATTTGTTGTTGAAAACAAAATTTGTAAAACAATTTTATTAAAACATTCACAAAAATAAATAAAATGATTAAATCAGGTAAGTGCAGATGTTTAATATATTATAGCTTCTGGTAAAGCAGTCGAATCTTGTAGAATGTAGAAAAGGACCTTGATAATATACAATAACAACACCGATATTCAATGTACATGGAGAAATCACCTCTGACCTGCTCATAAGCCAACCCCCAAACTTTTTCCCCTAGATTTTGTCCAAAAAAGGTCGGCTTTAGAACGAGTATAAACGGTATATATATAAAAACTCACAGTCATCACCATCATCATTAAAATTTTCATCTTCCTCATCACTGCTCTCATAATATTCTTTAACCAAAAGTCTCTCTGACAATCGTGTTTCCCTGCCGACTTTGAAATTTGCTACTCGTCTGTGACACCCACAATCAGTAGCAACAGGGAGCAAATGTAAAGCTTGAGACTTTTCCTTGACATCTTGAATTTTTAGCAAACTCAGATGTTGACTTGTAGAAAGAAAAAAAAATTTTTTAAGTTACATTTCATCTAGATTCAAAGCTTTCAAATTTGAGTCCAGTGCTACTTAAAAAATTATTTAAAGAATCCTAGTTGAGTGTTGAGTGTCAAACATGTTTTTTTAATTTTAAAAATGGCATTTAATTCTACAAGCATCATCACAATTTATTGCTTATCATTTCTATCTAATTTAGACGAAACAAACAAAGCTGGTGTAGTAAATATTTTTATACCAAAAAATTACCTTTCTACTTGAAATGATTTCTTAAGACAGCTTTCACTTGTTAGGTTGGATAGTGGAATTCCACCATGAACCTCTTTATTAATTTTGTGTGGGGGCAACAGAGACATCTTTATTATAGTATTTTTAGGCTTCTATATTTACAAAGAGCATCGAGCTTCAGACGAATAAATACTTAGAAACATACTTACAATTATTAGATATGCTATTTATTGATGGCATCCTAGTCCTTACTGACCATATATACTATACTATATACTATTGAGAGGATGTTTAATGAGGAAGAGGGGGATTTAATCAGAGAGATTTAAAAGGTAGATTCATGAAAGCATTGCCATTTATAACGCTAAAACCACTCACATTCTTTACAAAAATAATTTTAATTTAAGAAATTATACTATCACAGTTGTTATCTCTGAGAGAAACACATATGCATGGTGCAAAAAAATGATCAAATTACATGATGATACAGAAGAGAAGAATCGGGATATAATTACATGGACTGTGTTGAGGATTTGAGCAGCAAGCAGCAATTGTCAAAGAAATTTGGGCCATCAATGAAGAGGGGTAGAATGAAAAATGGTTGATCATGTGGGGAGATGGGTTTTCTGAATAATTTTTCTAGTTCAAGGATGCCTATCTTTTTCCCATAACTGCCCGTACCGCCTTCAGACAATTTATTCGTGAAACAAATCTATGATATGAAATTAATTTATTGAGGCTTTTAAAAATAGTTACATTTTCACAAATAAATTTTATACTAAAACTGGTGGTGAAATGTCAATAGGGGCCATAACAAAATAGTCCATTGATGCATTGATATACCAGAGCCCCCAACCCCAACTACTATGGCCCCTGACATTGTAAGTTTAACATCCAAAAATCACCTACTCAAGTCTTTTTCATAAAAAAATCATGTAATTTAAATGTAATGACACATTGTTAGACACTGCATGGATTATAATTATAATTATTTGATTGATATTTTATTTCTTGCTGTTTGCATGTTGTACCTTGAATTTGAAAATATTAATATCATTTATATCTTTGTCATATTTATATTTTATTCAATTTAATTGCATTGTCAAAATCATGCCCAGGGTATGGAAATGGAAGTTGTAGTAGTTGTAGATAAATAATTAGTTTCTTAATTTAGGTACCTGGCCAAAAATTTTTTAATGAAGCTATACTTACTAAACATCTATACTTAAGATTTAGTTTGTTAGACAGGGCTTGAAAAATGCAATTCATGGATACCAAATTTTAGGTTTTAGTTTTAGTTTTACTAAAGTTTTAGGCTTTAGGCAAGATTAGGTCAATTCTAATTCTAACCCTAAAGTCTAAAGTAAAGTAAGTTATGACCTTTTAGTTTTAGTGAATTATTTTAATTAGGAATAATTCAGGTAATTGAAACATATAATAATAATATATGATTTATATGAAAGTATTATTTATAAGATATAATAGTGCCTTGCCTTAAATCTTAAGCAAAACTGGGCAGTGAGGTTGAGATAGCTGTTTAAATAGCAGTAAATTTAATTTAAATATTTTAAGGAATGATTTGAATGAATTGAATGAAGATAATTTAGATAACCATAATTATAATTATCATACTCATATACAACATATAATTATAATTGAAATTGTAAGAGTAAGACTGAAACTACTGAATTTATTGAAAGAGTAATGAATAACTTCATAACGATCCATGCTAATACTACTAATACTAATAATAATTAATACTAATAAATACTATACTTAATTGTAATAGTATCTTTGTACAAAATTTGAATGGAACTCAGCCTATGTCAAATAGGTAATATTTTATTATATGACTCAAGACTAAAACTATAGCAACTATAGCCTATGCCTAACTATAGTCTATTCTTTATAAATTATTACTTTTGAATTCTGATTTTCTATTTTTATTGCCCATGGCGGATGGCGTCTATGGTGATCTGATCAGCAATGGAGCGAATAATTACATTTAAGTAAAATAAATGAAAAACTCACTAAAACTTCAATTAAACATTTCAGAAATTTAAAAGGCATTTATTTATAGTTATCTTTTTAGTTCCCAAACATGTTATAATTTTAAAATTTCGCAAAATTACGCGATCTAATAAAAATTAAAATAAAACTTGTTGATTATTTTGTCGGCCAAATTTATGGCCAGATATTTTCCCATCACCATCAGAATAAGATCTAAAGTAATATTAATCTGATTCTGATCAAGTTATGGTATCTGTCTTTGAGTATCAAACTCTAACAAAGGGGCGTAAAGATTGGCATGAAAAGAGAGGGGCGGAGGAGGGGTACATTCCTGATTCCTACGGCTCACACCCTTTTATATTGCAAAGGGAGATGGTACTATCGGTCAAGAAGTTTTTAGTTTGTCTAATGCGGTAATGGTGCGCAAAAACTTTTTTTACGCCCGTCGGCTTTCACTGAAGTCACCGTTGAACGGTATTTGCTGAATGTTTAATAATAGCTGCCCCCACCTACCATCCTTAAACATAAACTCAAATATTTAAATTTAAAAAAATAATTTGGATTGTTTTTAAAAAAAACACACATAAAACCATTAAAAAATAAGCCAGTTTGAGACAGCTGGAACATGTGAGATACAATAATTTAAAAAAAAATTACGTTGCAAACTTAAAATACGGGCAATTTATATATGTATAATGGTTGGCTGGAAATAATTTCATTATTCATTGTAAATTTAAATTATATATGTCATATGTCCAATCCGACACCACAAACAACACATTTTTAAAGAAAAAAGAGTTCGACATGGTGTGTGGCAATTGCACCGTACAAAGATACATGAAATCTACTCCCATTTATTACTTGCATAATTTAATTTCTTTTAAAAAATACATATTACAAATAATAATAACAATAATTTTAAAATGTGTTTTATTATTTTTAATTTTATCAAAATTTCTACTAAAAAATAAAATAAAACAATGCCATTTAAAGCGTTTATTCCTTCTTCATCAATAAATATAGTAATACTATATAATATATTATTTTAAGCAACAAACGTAATGTTTGTACTATATAATTTATATAGTACAAACATTACGTTTGTTGCTTAAATTTTTTTTTAAATTTATAACATTAGTTCATGTCAACTGCCTATCTTATCTTATCTAAACAGACGCTCCTTCTATGCGGAAGATAATTGCGTCCACAGACCATGACTCACATGGATTCGATCCCGTGACCATCGGTACGCCAGTCGACCATCGGTACGCCAGTCGAGCGCGCTGCCACTCGACCACAGCGTGTATGTTTTAGTATATTTTTAGTTCTACTAAACATCAAGAAAATTAATTTTTATTCATGCTAAGAACAAAATGCTTCATGTTGTAATATTTTTAAAATTGCCAATGTAGCAGCGTAGCATTTAATTATCCTTTTCTGTTTGAAATTGTTGACAGAGAAGAAACTATTGGAAGATTATTCACATGTGTGATGTCATTTCTTGTAATTTTATGAAGGGATATCGAATTCGTACTGTTGAATTCTACAGATTTCTATAGTGTGGTCTTTCATTAACCCGTACTTATTTTCAATTTGTCAAAACAGCAAATGAAAGGCTATTTCTGTTAAAAACTGTCACGTGGTTAATGCTGTTATTATTTTTTTTTAAATATACACTTGATGGGCTGTTAGATATATTGATGCATGCAACTGAAAATTGCATCTGTTGTTTTTTGTCAAGTAATATGAAAAAAATGATTAGATTACTAAAAGTTCCTCGGCAGAATCCTAAAGAAAAATGCCTTCGTGGTCTGCACAAACTTGCCTTTATATTTACTATAAAAAAAAATAATAGCCTACTCTTACACGTGTCTACAGTGACAATATCTAATATCCGTAAGAAAATTGAGGGGTTTGGGGAGGACTGTAAGAAGTAAAAAGTTTAATCGCCTTGCGTCACTATAAATTGAAACGCACTTCTCTCTATGGCTTGAAAAAAATGTGGCAGCATAGAATTTTTCAGAATTTTATTTTTTTTTATGGTAGGGCAGGATTGGCTCCCTTCGCTCAGAAGGGTTAATGCCCATGGAAAGAGTCGTATCGACTGTCCCTAGTGAATAAAAAATCAAAGATATACTTCTTTTCTGTGCGATAAGAGTGATGGGAAATCTTGTCATTCTGTCCTTAGTAAATGTTATTACTGTGTTCTTATGAAGATTGGCAGTCCTCTTACGAATTTTTGTTATTTCTTCAGTTAATGAAATAGATATCATGATGTATAGGACTGTTACACTTAATACTTTGGTTACATAATCTTCTATGTTGAGTCGGACTACAATATGAAAACAATATATATATAATTTTTTCCCCTTTAAAATGTATACCTAAACTCTGGATTCTTTCTTATTTCATGATCATCATCATTCACTCCATGACAGAAACATAACAAGCACAAATGACAAGAAACCAACCCATTCCGCTGGTTTCTCAACGTTAATATCTCTATTCTTACATTAACGTGTCCTATAACTTTGGCAGTATTACAAAGTATATGTAAAGGCAATTAGATTTGGAAAGTATTAACGTTTCTTTCACAAACACACACACACACACACACAAAACTTTGAGTAGGGTCCTAAAACACATTCTGAGTTAATGCAAATAATGTAACACACTGTGAGCATGTTGTGGTCTGTTTTTAAAAAAAATGTTAATGTTAGCATGCTTTTCACACACACACACACACATCTATCCACACACATACACAAAATTTCCACCACCCCACTCCCCACACACATCAATATTCTTTACTAGCTCACTATTTCAAAAGAAGAAGAAAAAAATGATATAAGGTAAGCAGGATAAGAACATGAAAGGCATTCATCAGACTTTATGTGTAGCAGTCCACCTCGTGAGCAAGCACCAAGCAGCCAGCTGACATCACAAGTACCTCGCCACCAGTCTTATGCATTGGTAGTCTGGCTCCTCGATGATTCTGACCTTTAACCTACTCACAAAAGTTATCGTAATTTGTTGGTTATCTGCCCCCCGCGGCTCTTCGAGTGGGCTGGGGGGTGAGGTGGGGTGGGGTGGCAGGGCGCTCGAGCGGTGCTTGTTGGTTTACGCGTGTGCTGGGCGCACCAACGGTTTGATCTGCGCGGCGATAAGTGCGGGATACGCTTACGTTATCGAAGATATCAGGTGCGCAAATAGGACTAAGTATCTCTGCAACTTGTATCTTTATGTGCATCGGTGTGAAGACTTTGCAGGGCCACACCCGGTTTCCT
The DNA here is from genome assembly GCA_944989445.1 of Ampullaceana balthica. Classification (NCBI taxonomy): domain Eukaryota; kingdom Metazoa; phylum Mollusca; class Gastropoda; family Lymnaeidae; genus Ampullaceana; species Ampullaceana balthica. The sequence continues at coordinate 22,976 of CALYLW010001029.1, read as the reverse complement.
GACCCGTATCTCGAGGATTTTATGAATCACGGTGAGCTATGAAGGCGCAGCTCATATGTCGCATTAAATTATGAGACGACGCTTAACCTATTTCCATTTGAAAGGGGATTTATTTTTTTTTGGGGGGGGGGATTTTTAAATATAAAACACGATTTTTTTAAAGGATTAAAAGTAATCTACTTAAAAGACTGTTGATGAGTTTTAAACCTGAAATATGCATTTGTTTCCCTCTTTTCACCATATTTGGATGATTTGATTACAGCTAATTATTGCAGTCTACGTGTCCCTAGTATAATTGTTGGGTAAAAATATTAATTAAATAAATTATTTAACGTTCTAAAAATATTCTTTCTCGACCCAATAACATCATCAAATAAAACAGTCGGACCAAACTGTAGCGGTAGTTTGTCACGTCATTGCCAATATCCATTCAATTATACCTATATTAACATCTTAAACGTTTATATATTTTGACATGGTCTCATATTGCGCCAACACGGAAGCTTCCACTTCACATGAAGATTCAACCTCTGTGCAGCAGCTTGAGGTTCCGTTACTGATAAGAGCCTTCGGGTGGGTGGAAACTTGATTCCGTTGCCAGGCGGGATTACAGAAGTTTAATATTTTGAAAACTGACTGGAAAAAAACAACCAAAAAAAAACCAACTAACTCCCAAGTAAAATCCCGTCTAAATCTCCCAAATTAACATGCTGACGTCAAGAGCACAAACCTCAAGATATCAGCATGGGGAGATAATGATGTACCGGGTATTACATAACATCATGTCTCAGAATACGAGGGGAGGCTACCTACACTTTAAGCTCTTATTCCCCGTCATGTGCAGAAAAAGGTGGGCAGGTGGTTACCCACAATATGACATAAGAACAGACACTCGGAGTCAGACATTTTTTGACTGGAACTAAGATTCTGATCAATACGTTTACAATATTAATGTATCCCTAAATCCATAGGTAAAACGGTAAATCGGTTTTATCGAATACAGTCGTAAATCTTAGAATGAAGGTAATCCATTTCGGGCCATTCGATCTATCCGTGTATTATGCCGGATGGAAAACAAAAACAACAACAACAACAACGAAACAAGATTTTCATAGAGTTCCGTGGGGTATCACTCAGTTTGTTCCGAGGTCGAGTAAAAAAATTTCAAACACTGGCTATGTTTGAAATCTTCCAAATTTCTTTGAAATGAAATGAAGTTTTTTCAGACGAATATTTCTTTTGCGGTTTTGGATTGGAAGGACTGTCTGCGAATCTTTCAAAGCTGGAACTCGTTGTATCTCTGATTTGTGACATCATCTGGTCTTCTTTTTTAAATTTTAAAAAAAAATGGAATTTTCGAACATTTTAAGGATTTTATAATAATTGCTCTAAGAACTTATATGTATTGCTTTTTTTTGCCCTTAAAGACCTGGCGTTTGATATAAGAACACATACGAGCAATATATTATTTATATTAGAAAAACAAATTAACAGAGAGATCATGTTGATTTAGTCCTTGCAGGGTAAAGCAAACATACTTATTTACAATGATTTTTTTTCAATATCTATTTTACATTTTATTTCCTTCTACTTTCTTTGAGTCCCCTGATCTATTTCCTTCATGGGCATTAGTCTATTCTTTTTATCCTCGCTTCTTTCACTTAAAAGAGAAAAAAAAACTATAAAGGAATAATGTAAAAGTAATTACCGTACCTATATGATTTAATGATTGTAAAATCTTTAAACACACCATTGACCTATTGATATATTCTATCATGTATTGAGCTCGTCGCTATCAATCATTTCAAACTTTTCCCATTTATTTAGTCTCTTAAAATATTCTGATAATTTAAGAGAAATTTGCCTTTCGTAAAATGTATTTTACTGCATTTAAATTTATACTTCAAAATAATTAAAAGCTAAAATAATATATTTTGAATATCTATTTCAATTTTTAGTTCAATTTTTATCTTCGTTACGTAGTCTATGCCAGTGCTTCTCAAACTTTTTAGTATGGCGGACCGGCAGGATTTTTTTCCATTGCACCAGGGACCGGTGCACTATTTTCCCTGCACTGACACTTTTTTCGGTCCTTTTTTTGAGATCATCTACGGACCGGCAGCGGATGGCCCACGGACCGGCACCTGTCCGAGGACCACCACTTTGAGAAGCACTGGTCTATGCTGATCATCAATCATAATTTGTAGCATATTTTACCACCGAATAAAATAGACACATGCTTTTGTAACAACATAAAACGTGATAATAAAGTGTGTATAGTATATACGCATATCGTGTTGTAGAAATCGCGCACCACTTTTATATTTTTATCCGATTTTTCTACAGGTGGTACAAAAACTGCGAGGTCAGACATACGCAAAAAAAATTAGAATTCCAGCACGCCGAGGACATTCAAGAATCTCTGTTTTGATAGCACTGAGAGAAAAATAAATCAAGGCTTGATAAGGTGGTCAGTCACGCGCTGGAAACATTAAAATAATAAATCTGCCTTCAAGTTCTCTAGGTCATCCGTATGAATCTACAACGGCATATATATAGCTTTGTACTACAATGCTATGAAAATTTTGTTTGAATATATATTTTTTTTCCATTAAAGCATTGAGTTGTGTTTTTTAAATGATTCACCTTAGGTATAGATGAGATTTATAACTTGTTAAAATTAGGTGTTAGCTCCAAAACTCGTCAAGGTCTATACCAAGACTGAGGTTTTTAAAATCTGTCTAAAAATATCAATTTATGAGTTCCTATATTAGTTCCATGCTCATGGTCAGGGCTTGTTTCTGTCATCTACGTGCCTGGGTCAGTTGGGTATACTCACCTGTATAAGAGAACAGCTGATGCTGTTAGCAGTCCGATCAAAGAACAGCTATTGCTGCGGACCAACGAAGCTTAGAGGGAACATTGATTGGCACCGGGTTATTTGTAAGGATTTCGTTCAAAGCATTTATCTTTAAATTGACCTAACTCCTCCTCACAGCACTTTCTAACAGTTCCTATAATTTCGTTCAAAGCATTTATCTTTAAATTGACCTAACTCCTCCTCACAGCCCTTTCTAACAGTTCTCATTATTTCGTTCAAAGCATTTATCTTTAAATGGACCTAACTCCTCCTCACAGCCCTTTCTAACAGTTCCCATTATTTCGTTCAAAGCATTTATCTTTAAATTGACCTAACTCCTCCTCACAGCCCTTTCTAACAGTTCCCATTATTTCGTTCAAAGCATTTATCTTTAAATTGACCTAACTCCTCCTCACAGCCCTTTCTAACACTTCCCATTATTTCGTTCAAAGCATTTATCTTTAAATGGACCTAACTCCTCCTCACAGCCCTTTCTAACAGTTCCCATTATTTCGTTCAAAGCATTTATCTTTAAATGGACCTAACTCCTCCTCACAGCCCTTTCTAACAGTTCCCATTATTTCGTTCAAATCATTTATCTTTAAATTGACCTAACTCCTCCTCACAGCCCTTTCTAACAGTTCCCATTATTTCGTTCAAAGCATTTATCTTTAAATAGACCTAACTCCTCCTCACAGCCCTTTCTAACAGTTCCCATTATTTCGTTCAAAGCATTTATCTTTAAATGGACCTAACTCCTCCTCACAGCCCTTTCTAACAGTTCCCATTATTTCGTTCAAATCATTTATCTTTAAATGGACCTAACTCCTCCTCACAGCCCTTTCTAACAGTTACCATTATTTCGTTCAAAGCATTTATCTTTAAATTGACCTAACTCCTCCTCACAGCCCTTTCTAACAGTTCCCATTATTTCGTTCAAAGCATTTATCTTTAAATTGACCTAACTCCTCCTCACAGCCCTTTCTAACACTTCCCATTATTTCGTTCAAAGCATTTATCTTTAAATGGACCTAACTCCTCCTCACAGCCCTTTCTAACAGTTCCCATTATTTCGTTCAAAGCATTTATCTTTAAATGGACCTAACTCCTCCTCACAGCCCTTTCTAACAGTTCCCATTATTTCGTTCAAATCATTTATCTTTAAATTGACCTAACTCCTCCTCACAGCCCTTTCTAACAGTTCCCATTATTTCGTTCAAAGCATTTATCTTTAAATAGACCTAACTCCTCCTCACAGCCCTTTCTAACAGTTCCCATTATTTCGTTCAAAGCATTTATCTTTAAATGGACCTAACTCCTCCTCACAGCCCTTTCTAACAGTTCCCATTATTTCGTTCAAATCATTTATCTTTAAATGGACCTAACTCCTCCTCACAGCCCTTTCTAACAGTTACCATTATTTCGTTCAAAGCATTTATCTTTAAATTGACCTAACTCCTCCTCACAGCCCTTTCTAACAGTTCCCATTATTTCGTTCAAAGCATTTATCTTTAAATTGACCTAACTCCTCCTCACAGCCCTTTCTAACAGTTCCCATTATTTCGTTCAAAGCATTTATCTTTAAATGGACCTAACTCCTCCTCACAGCCATTTCTAACAGTTCCCATTATTTCGTTCAAAGCATTTATCTTTAAATGGACCTAACTCCTCCTCACAGCCCTTTCTAACAGTTCCCATTATTTCGTTCAAAGCATTTATCTTTAAATTGACCTAACTCCTCCTCACAGCCCTTTCTAACAGTTCCCATTATTTCGTTCAAAGCATTTATCTTTAAATGGACCTAACTCCTCCTCAAAGCCCTTTCTAACAGTTCCCATTATTTCGTTCAAAGCAGTTATCTTTAAATGGACCTAACTCCTCCTCACAGCCCTTTCTAACAGTTCCCATTATTTCGTTCAAAGCATTTATCTTTAAATGGACCTAACTCCTCCTCACAGCCCTTTCTAACAGTTCCCATTATTTCGTTCAAAGCATTTATCTTTAAATGGACCTAACTCCTCCTCACAGCCCTTTCTAACAGTTCCCATTATTTCGTTCAAAGCATTTATCTTTAAATTGACCTAACTCCTCCTCACAGCCCTTTCTAACAGTTCCCATTATTTCGTTCAAAGCATTTATCTTTAAATGGACCTAACTCCTCCTCACAGCCCTTTCTAAAAGTTCCCATTATTTCGTTCAAAGCATTTATCTTTAAATGGACCTAACTCCTCCTCAAAGCCCTTTCTAACAGTTCCCATTATTTCGTTCAAAGCAGTTATCTTTAAATGGACCTAACTCCTCCTCACAGCCCTTTCTAACAGTTCCCATTATTTCGTTCAAAGCATTTATCTTTAAATGGACCTAACTCCTCCTCACAGCCCTTTCTAACAGTTCCCATTATTTCGTTCAAAGCATTTATCTTTAAATGGACCTAACTCCTCCTCACAGCCCTTTCTAACAGTTCCCATTATTTCGTTCAAAGCATTTATCTTTAAATTGACCTAACTCCTCCTCACAGCCCTTTCTAACAGTTCCCATTATTTCGTTCAAAGCATTTATCTTTAAATGGACCTAACTCCTCCTCACAGCCCTTTCTAACAGTTCCCATTATGGGTGGACTCCGAAAGAAGTTCGGAATGCGCTCTTTTGAAACGATTGCGCCTAGAATATATAATAGCCTTTTTCAGACCATAAGAGATGTAACTACGAACAAGAAACATTTAAATACTTTTGCTTTTAAGAGATATATCTATAAGAGCCAGTGGCGTAGCTAGAGGGGGGCGGTGGGGGCGGTCCGCCCCGGGCGGCACTCATTTAGAGGGCGGTATTTGTGGGCATTTGAAAAGTAAAGCCATTTCCGACAATCACCCTTTTCCTTTAATATCATATAGAATGAGACTACGATAAAGCCTTTTAAAAAATACAAAATACACAAACAACTTGTGTAATGAGAACAATAAATTTGAGTTTTATTTTTAAACTAACACAACAGTAAACGTGTCGGCTAATGCCTTCAACAGTAAAATAATATAAAAAAATATGTACGATTAGTTTGTGTATTTGGTATTTTATTTAAAAGCTTTCGCACTCCTATTGAACATCAAATAGATTTCTTCATTGACATTGATAAAGAACGGTTCAATTTTGAAAGAAAAAAGTATCCAGATTTTATGGCTGCACACGGGGTCGTTCTTAGCAATTGCGGGGCCCTATGCGGCTTTGTATGCAAAAAGGATTGGGTTGGGCCCAGCTTGGGTAGGGATAAGGTATTTATAACGATAATAAGTGAAAATTAAGATAGGTGGGGCCTATGAAAGCGCGGGGCCCACTGCGGCCGCATATGTTGCAGTGGCCTAAGACCAGCCCTGGTTGTAGCTACACTACAAGAAGAGGCATTATGTTAGAAAAACGGAGGGGGGGGGGAGACCGATTTGATCTATTAAAATATATTCAACAGTATAGATTGGAAAATTCTGTACCCAACATTATAATTTTGCTAAGAATTTTTTCAACAATTTCTATCAGTGTATCTAGTTGTTAAAGAAGCTTCTTGAAACTGAAGTTGATAAACAATTATCTTCGCTCCACAATGAGGGATTTTAGACTTCAAAATCTTGCAATATTGTCCATAGAACAAGATATTACAAATAATTAACAATTTTATAGCATAATACACGATTTTTCTACTATGAAAGTTTGGTTAGTAAATGTATAAATATGTTTACATACTGATGTAAACAATTTCTTTATTTTAAAAAAATCATATATTTATAAATAAAAAATAAAAGCATATTAATTGATTTTTGGTAATGTTTTTGGGTGTAAATTTGGAATATGTTTTGTCTCCCATAATTTGCTGCGACCTCAATAACTTTCTTGTGGCCTTTAAAAAAAGTATCTTGTATTTTTTATAAATGTGTACTTATAGGTATATTCTCTTATGCGGCCTCTTTTAATGTTCGTTCGTCCGTCGATACGACGAGGACCAATCTAGTCATCCGAGGGTTGTCTGTGCGTGCGTAGATGGCTGATTAGGCCGATCCTTGCACGAAAGGTTCGGGAACAGAAGGGACAAGGGACGAGTGCGACATCTCCTGGAGGGTTGACAGCATGGGCCTTTCGGGCTTGCCTCTTCTTTTCTGCGGTCGTGATCCGGTTTGCCTCGCATGACCTGGCACCTTCGTGGATGGAAGAGCGCCAGGTGGATCGGTCCATTGCAGCTCGTGTCTGGATTGATGGCAAACGCTTTCATTGAGGCTTTTAGTGTGTCTTTGAAGCGTTTCTTTTGCCCACCGTGGGTCCGCTGGTCATACTGGAGCTCACCATAGAAGATTCTCTTTGGCAGTCTATCGTCTGGCATTCGGACAACGTGCCCTGCCCAGCGAAGCTGGGTCTGCATCAGGAGGGTGAAGATGCTGGGGAGACCTGCCCTGGTCAGTACCACTGTGTCTGGAATTTTGTTCTGCCACTTTATGCCGAGAATCTTCCTGAGGCTTGTTATATGAAAGTGGTTAAGCTTTCTTGCATGGCGCTCATAAACAGTCCAAGTTTCACAAGCATATAGCAGTGTGGGGAGCACCACTGCCCTGTACACTCTCAGCTTGGTCTGGATGGTAATGCCTCTTCTGTTCCAGACATTAGGGTACAACCTGCCGAAAGTGGAGCTTGCTCTAGCAATTCTGACGTTCGCTTCGTCATCGATGGTGACATTTTGAGACAGTGTGCTGCCTAGGTATGTGAACAGGTGCACTGTGTTGAGTCTCTGGCCGTTGACAGTGATGTTGGGCTCTACGTAGGTCCTTCCAGGCGCGGGCTGATGGAGGACCTCAGTCTTCTTAGTGTTGATTGTTAGACCAAAGTTTTTGCAGGCGCTGGAGAACAGGTTTACACTGCATTGCATGTCGGCTTCTGAGACAGCGTTGAGGGCACAGTCATCAGCGAACAGCAGGTCTCTGATGATGTCTGTCATAACCTTGGTTTTTGCCTGGAACCTCCGAAGGTTGAACAGCTTGCCATCTGTGCGGTACTTCAGGTTGACACCAACATCCTCGTCTCTGAAGGCCTCTGTCAGCATGGCGGAAAACATGAGTCTAAACAGTGTTGGTGCCAGGACGCAGCCCTGCTTGACCCCGTTTGTGACTGGGAAAGGATCAGAAAACTCCCCGCTGTCCTGGACTCTGGCCTGCATGCCCTCATGGAATTGTTGCACCAAGACGATGAATTTCCTTGGGCAACCGTACTTGGCCATGATCTTCCACAGACCCTCTCTGCCAACAGTGTCAAAAGCCTTGGTCAGGTCGACATAGGTGGAGAACAGGTCGGAATTCTGCTCCTGACATTTCCCTTGCAGCTGCCTGGCAGCGAACACCATGTCGATGGTTCCTCGCTCTTTTCGGGATCCACACTGACTTTCGGGCAGGAGTCCTTGGTCAAGGTGGACTGTGAGGCGATTGAGGAGGATTCTGGCAAGGATATTTCCTGCGATAGAAAGCAGGGATATGCCTCTGTGGTTGTCACAAGCGTGTCTACTTCCTTTTCGCTTATATAGATGTATGATGGTGGCATCTTTGAAGTCCTGCGGGATCGTCTCTTGCTGCCATATTAAGAGAAACAGCTGGTGGAGCCTTTCAGTCAGGGCTGTTCCCCCCTCCTTGTAGACCTCAGCTGGTATGGCGTCCGAAACAGGTGCTTTGCCACTGGAGAGAAGATAGATTGCTTTCTGGGTCTCGAGCAAGGTTGGGGGGTCATCGAGTGCTTTGTTTGTGGGCACTTGGGGTAGACGATTGATGGCTTCGTCGTTGATTGTCGAAGGGCGATTTAGGACGTCATCGAAATGTTCGACCCATCTCTCCAAGATCTTCTCTTTGTCTGTGATGAGAGTGTTACCGTCTGCGCTGAGGAGGGGGTTTGATCCTGAGGGCGTAGGGCCATATACCTCTTTTAATACTGCTTACATAAATAGGGCATGCAATGGTTAAAATGTTCTACACCTTTACTTCGTTTCAATAGGGGATACGCAAAACTCAAATTGAGAACGAAGAAGAAGAAGACGTCTTCGTTTCAATTACAATTATTTATTCATGTTTTTTTTATTTATAAAAACCATCATATGTTTGACATAAGGGGCCTTCCATAAGTAACGTCACGCGATTTTGGCTGATTTTTCACCCCTCCCCCCTCTTCACACGTCGCAACAAAAACTTAGACCCCTTCTTCAATATGACGTCACAAAGACTCCCCTCCCCTTATAAAAGACGTATTTTCTATTTGAAAATGAGCATGTTTGAAATCAATTTTTTTGTCATTTAAATATGTTTTTAGTGTAAGGCTGCACTCTAATATCCTAACATACGTTAGGCCATGTAAAACGTCATTAAATGAAGTGTCGGTAATCATATATTTCAGTTGAACTTTTATTCAAAGTTGCACGTTTTGGTGTGACGTCAAATTTGTGACCACCCCCCCCCCACCGGTGCGTGACCGTCATTTATGGATGGCCACTAAAAGGGCGGCAAATTGAAGACCGCCCCGAGCGGCAAAAGTTCGAGCTACGCCACTGATAAGAGCGCGCTGAGTTTTTTTTTAATCTGTATGTTTTTACTTCTTTTAGTTTAAAATATAGCATAGATTGATTGTACATTTCAGTTGTCAGATCATGAATAAATTCTTCACACCAGCGCTGAGTGGCTATTAAATTATCTGCCGGCATCTAACAACAAGGCTAGTCATAACCCGAAGTGGCGCAGGAGAAGGCCCAATAAGGAAAAAAAATAATTGTCTTATCTATACAGACGCTCCTTATATACAGAAGATTAATGCGTCCACAGACCATTCCGTCTGTTGGCAAGTGATGCAGCGTTCACAGACCTCGGCGATAAGGGTTCCACGCATTACCCAGCCGCCTTTATTTCCCTAACTAATGTTAGGTACCCATACGGAGCTGGGTGGACTCAGGGACGCCCTAGGCCCCGGGAACAAATCTTTGCCTTCACAAGGATTCGACCATCGGTACGCCAGCCGAGCGCGCATGCCACTCGACCACCGTGCCCCTTGATTGTATTAAACGTGGATGCGATAAGAGGAACGTTGTGGAATAAACTACGGCAATGAAAGCTGAGGAATTCAAAGATATATTTACTTCATCTTTTGCCAAAATTAGTTTTAAAAAAATAAGTTTAGTTAAATAGTAATGCATAACTTATTTCATTCAATGATCACAAAATATGGCAAATAATGCGAGGCTCTTGTACATTTTTCTTGCACTTACTATGTACATCTTGATAAAGCGCATGCCACAAGGATAGAAACGTGCACCGCTCTATGTTTTTTAAGAGTAATTTTTAAATATTTAACATGATAACATATATATTTAAAATTGAATGCATAACTATTGTCAATCAGGCATAAATCCAAACATTGTAAAGTAATATTAATTTTTCAAGTCTTGGTTCGGGGGGGAGTCTGCCTCTGACTTGTGGCAGTTCTGAATCATAGACAGTATCGCCCTCTACAGAATCAAGCTCTTTGCTGTCTCTCTTTCTCCGCTGATATCAACGAGCCACGATAGCGGGACGCTTATAACCAAAATTGCCGGAACACCCAAACCAACCTAGGGTATTTAATGGTAGGCTTCTATTTATGAATTCTTACGTTCAAGATCAACCCTAATGTAAACAAGAAACTTCTATTTTAATAAATCTTTGCCTCAGCCATGTTGTCAAAGAGACTCCGTCATCAGAAGATACCGGAAGTGATTAAGCGGTGATGAATTTTCTTGAACTAAATTTCAGATAAGTCAGGTCGTTAAACTTATCAACACCACGTGGGTGTGTGTGTGGGGAGGGGGGTTAAAGAAATTAAAGTTGTGTTATGTTTCAGTTTTGTCTCAGATAGTATTAATTATCAGCCTGGTTTTACTAGCGGATGTGCTGAGATTGTCAACTTTGTTCTGTATAATTATAATTATGAAATGTACTCACTTTGAACTTGGGATTCGTTTCCTTATTTAAATGAAACGACTCTCGAATTCAAGACAGTTTACAGGATAAACAATGTCGTATCTTCAAATACTTGAATAGGAAGGATCCAAAGAGTTCCCACGGGCCTTTAATCACCGCGATCCCATTCACACATGGGGTTTGACTACACATGGCATAAGAGTCATGTTCCTTGCTCTTCTTAATGTTTATTCTTCACATCATATTTCTTAACATCAGTTGCTGTAGACTTTGTTTTCTCCTCTTCAGCGTCATATTGCCTGGGGAAAAGAACCCTCTAACCTACAAATTTACTATAGCATTCCGTTCGCTGTCTTCTCGGATATTTCTTTGCAGCTCAGTGTACACATTTTTTCATATTTTTATTGTCAGGGAATCATTCTCATTGCTAACATATTTGTTATTTTGGTAAAATCTATTTTTTCGGGGTTTCCATGAATTTTTAAAAATAAAACTACACAATGGAGGCGAATTGACAAAGCCAAATGAATCCAGTATGTTGTGCTCTCCCTTTACTATTCCATTATTTATTGTGTTTCGTATATCAAGAACCTGATTATGAATGACCAAGAAAAGTTTTTACAAGGCCAATAAAATGTATTAAAATTATTGTTCAATTAATTTATTTAAAGTAAGATCTAAATCTTTTTTTTTCAGATTCAATACAAATCAAGAATGAAATAGAAGTAATTCAAAAAGAGAATAACCGTTATATAATTATATTGCCATTTCCTCTTCTTTTTCCAAAGAAATTAAATATGAAAACACGTGTACGAACTCGCACTGACAAAAATACACACACACGCACTCTCTCAAATAAAAAAGTACACACACACATACACACACACAACCACAAAGCTTTCGTAATTTCATTAAAATTGAATGACGACACACTGGCTACCATATGTTAGGGTTTATTTGCCTGTTTTACCCCATACTTGCGGGCTACGGTTTACTCAATAGCTACCCTGTAGCAGGCTTAGATGGCAGATAAACATAATATGGCTTAAGAACAACTTCTTCTTTTCCATGTATTTTTCTCTTGCACAGGAGCCAGGGCCAAAGATCTTCTGGGAAGGAAAAGTTGAGAATGCAATATACTGCTACATGCCAGCCTGTAACGAGATCAGAATTATAGTTTTAAAAGAGTGAATGTCACAAATCATTAGCTGTCTCGTGTGATCGAGAACCGAGACTGGAGTGTGTTTTTGTCACTGCCATTGTCTGTGCTTAAGATTTGTTTCCCGTGGACCGATGGTCAGATATGTTAATGAGCCGTCAGCTGGATGCGGAAAAACCAGTATATGAGATCAGGTTCAACAGTTTGGAGATAGACTCAGAGGCGTCACTAGGGTTTGTGTCACCAAGTGCGGTAGCTCATCGTGTCCCCCCCTCACCACCTACCCCGTAGGCCTCCTCTGAGTCTGCCAGTGCTAAATAATGGGAACGTACAGAATTTTAGAGTTTGGTGTCACCTCTTGTGATGGTGTTACCCGGTGTTATCTGCACCCCCGCACCTCCCTTGTGAAGCCTTTGGATGGGCTGGTTTCAGATTTCAACAGGTTTTAATCAATTAATGAGATAAAAAAAACTACAGAAAGAAAAAAAAACAATATAGAGATTAAGATGTTTTTTTTTCAAATTGGACTAAATTCAATTTAATATAAATGCTTTCACTGTAGCAAAAACATAAAATTATGATAATAAATTAATGTTGAAAACATACTATAAAACAGAGAAATATAACTTTACATTTAAGTAATCTGTATTATATCTATATTTAACTAAAAGTGGAAGAAAAGTTTACGATTTGGATCAAAGTCCAACCACTAGACGGGTTTAATTTTCAGAAATCTGGATGTCTCACTAACACCAAGCCAACATATAACTAACAAATTCATACAGTCATTGATCATCATCATCACAGTTGCCAAATTGGTTTACTAATTTCGTCAAGCTTCCAAGTAATTAATGATTTGTTTTCCCAAATAATTTCATTAATAGCTGATATGTCCTCCTCCGAGCCTCGTTTATAAAAGTTATCATTTATTACAATTATTTATTTATTATTATTTAATAATGTCAAGTTCATAATCCATGTTTAAGCGTAGGACGCAATAATCTTCCGTATAGAAGGAGTTTCTGTGATAGATAAGGTAAATTATACGTGTTTTACTTAACTTTTTTTTTCTTTTTAAAACTGGTCATAAAACTATTATTTTGGCTAACGCACCGTTTCAAAAAAGCACATCTGTCTCTTAAGTGTATGGTGTGCTTCAATGTTCCCTCTTAGGTTCGTCGGTCCATGAGCAAAATAACAAACTCGTATGCAAAGTTGCACATCATCCATTCTTTGTGAAATATTGTGCACCCCCATAAATACAAATTAAGTATCCTTATCAAATTTGCCGCGCGTTAATTCTAAACTGCTGCACGGCGTCGGTCAGATATCTGCATGGCCGCGCGGGGTAAAGGGAACATTGGTGTGCTTGCTTCAGTGGACATTCATGCGTCGACGCAATTTAAAACAATTTGAATTGCCAATGTTAATTTGTTATTTATTTACCCTGATGATCATACTCACGTGTTGATAACAACATTATATATATCGAAGAATGAGTCCATTTAATGTGCTGATCTAAACTCTAAATGATCCGATCTGCTTATTTAATGATGAGTATTCTCTTTATCAAAAGCACGGCTGAATATAGCGAACTGTTTATAGATTTATATTCACTGCAGACCTCCAAAGAAGAATCAATGCGCTGGAGATGAGATGTTTCAGAAAGATACTGAACATCCCCTACACAGCGCACACCACAAATGAAGCGGTCCGCAACTCAATAAGTACTGTCATTGGCCCCTACGAGGACCTAATCACATCAATTAAAAAGAGGAAATTACGATGGTACGGACACGTGACAAGAAATGGAGGTCTCGCAAAAACTATATTGCAAGGCACAGTCCAGGGAGGAAGGAAAAGAGGCAGACAAAATAAAAGATGGGAGGACGATATCAAAGAGTGGACCGGCCTGTCATTCAGCGACTCTCAAAGGGAAGCACAGGACCGTGACAAATGGCGTGTGTTAGTGAGCAGTTCACGATGGTGCCCCAACGACCCAACAACGGGTTAAGGGATAGTTCAAGTTCAAGTTATAGATTTATGATACTATTTTGCTTTTTTAAAATAACAAATATGTTTAACATTCAAATCTAGGAATCGAGATATCGACACGAGCTCTCTCGCCCAATCTATCAGCTCTTTGCAAACGCAAGTTGTCTCCGTACGATTCGTTAACTTTTATTCATCGTATAGCAATAAAATATTCTCGAACCCGTGTGCCTGGAGTGTGCATCAAATAAATGATAAGGTCTTTGATACGTGGGTGTTGGATGGCATCCTTCTCCGTAAGGTAAAATCTTGGGGTCTTCGTGAAGACTCATTGCGGAAGGCGATAGAGAAGGGTTTATGCCAATACTCATCTGATAAAAGAAAACTCCTATTCAGGGCCTGTTCCTAAAAATCACGTGATAAATCGATGATTATAAAGACATCAATACTTATAAATAATTTTAAAAATTCACATGAATCACAAAATATCGAACAGTTTCAAAACACACAATGACGTAACATCCTAACCCGTGAAGCATCGCTATTTACGATTACGAATACAGCCCACAAATAAATATTTTCGGCTCTGCGACTCCGACTCCTGGGCCATGGTATATTCACCAGGAACATGGATTATTTTTTTTTACAGTTGCGTTTGAAACCTGGGAGGAGGGAGGGCTCACTTCATCATTGTCTTGTTAAGACCAAAAAAAACTTGAATGTGATCTCTTCTTGAGGCTAGCCGGCCGAGATAAGGGCCGGCGTCTTGGGCCGGAATCTGATCATGACGTCCTGCAAGAGTGGACAATAAGAGTATTAATTTTCGGGTGAGTTTTGTTTGTCGTATATATATATATATATATATATATATATATATATATATATATATTATATATATATATATATATATATATATATATATATATATTAAAAACTCTATTTTAGATGGAAACGCTGTACGTAAGACATTAGATGTGTTTATCTCGGGTACGATAGCGTGAGACAGAAGGTGAAATATTTCCCTAGTTCAAATTTGCGCGGGGGATTTGAACATCGTTGTGTTATCATTGTGGACGGCTAGCTGAGACGAACTATTTCTGGACGATGCAGATTATTTAGAGAAATAAGCTGGGTTTTTTTGTTGGTTTTTTTTGCAATTTTTTTAGAAAGGATGCGACTTAAAGATTTGTGTGTGGCATTTCTAAAGAGCCTATTTTAAGCATCATGTTTATCTGGGCTAATAGGATTAGTCATACATTGGTCTCATTTTGTATATAACATGAAATAAAAGCATGGAGTTTGAGAGCCCACAGATTCATTATTTCTAGGGCAGGGGTTGGCTAACTTGTTAGTCTGATCCCCCAAAATATACAACTTTATGTTTGACGTTACCCACCAAAAGGAGCGAATTCTAGCAGATTTTATATTCCCCCAAAAGAATCTGCATTACTCCCAAGAGTACCTTTTTTAAAAAAATCCCTTATATTAACTTCACCACCGTCTCTGTCGTCATCTCTCTCTGTCTTGGGCGGGCGGAAAAACAAAAGTCAAAAAATGACCCACTTCCCGTCATGGCATCGAGCTGAAATTTAGCACACTGACCCGTGTCACCTAACAATGCAAAAATTCAGATCGATCGAACGTACAGTTATTAAATTAATGCATTTTTAGTTTATCTATATAAACTATATGTAGAGGTCGCTATCGTTTACATTTTACGGGTCACTTGACTTCACTCCAGCCACAGGTGAACACATCTCGTGTTTTAACCAGGTGTACCGGCGTGCTTTTGTTCACATTTTGCGTGTCACGCTGAGCTCGGCCCAGCGATCGGTGACAAGACCTTTCCCCTCTCCCCCCCCCGGGTTAAAAGCAAAGGGGAGTTAAGACAGATTCAGTCTGTAAATATTTGTCGTGTTTGAACATAATCAATTCTTTTAGTTATGTCTCATATATAGAATCTAAGGGATTTATAGTCAAAAACGTTGTTTTTACGGGTTTGTTTTATTTATACTCCAAATGGAGTAATTTACTTTTATTCACCGACCTTTGGTCTAGGGACTGTGGTTCTTGTGTTTGTTGATTTGACTTTAGAATGGTATTGTTATCACCCTATAGTCTTGTTTATTCCGTCTTATTCCGTCGTAGCATAAGTTACCACCTTTGCCACTATTTCAACGGATTATTGCTGCTATTCGGTACATGTGATGTCTCAAATAAGTACCGGTAAGGGAGATCTCCCACCCTCCAAATAAAATAAGAAATCAATTTCAGTATGGTCACAAAAAAATTTTAAAAGTAAACCCGCCCTATTTACATTTCTCCTGCTGCCATACAAAACCTTCTAATTTATATATATTATTTTGGGCCTAAGCTTCAAAATTTTAAGTAACCTGGCAACCTCCTGCACAGGGTCGGTCTTAGGCCACTGCAATCTAAGCTGCCGCCGTGGGTTCCGCGCTTTCATAGGTCCCGCCTATCTTAATTTTCACTTATCATCTTTATTAATTCCTTATCCCTACCCAAAACTGTGCCCCGCGCGGTCCGTTTCGCATACTAGGCCGCATAGGGCCGCGCAATTGCTAAGACCGGCCCTGATCCTGCATCTGTTCGGCAGTCCAATTTGTTTCTGGGCGTAGGACTCCTACGCATCCCCAGATCTCTACGGCCATGTCCAGCGTTGTACACGAAGTCGGGCTGATAGTTTACTTATTGAGGGGCCATGCTGAAATGCCAGCAGTTCCAGTCCCTGTTGAAGTATGTGTTCGTTGGACAATCCACTCTCATTTTGATCACCAAGGCCCATTGTCGGTAACACAGCTTTCACCAACAGCGTTGCCGTCGAGTTGTCTGTCAACTGCGTGTTCACAATAGTCAGCATACCAGTTTTTTAACTCTAGTTACTGTTTAGGATTGGGCAGCCCCGGTTTTAGCCAATGTCCTTTCATTGCCTCTTACATAAAAGTTTATATGAGTCTAAACTATATCTATGATATAGTATTATCTAATAATTGATTACGTTAAATATTAATTGTTAAAATGTTCTGGATCATTGATTCTGAATTAATTCAACATATTTTTAAATCCCTTATATTAACTTCGCGGCCGTCTCATCATTTCTGTCTTGGGCGGGCGGAAAAAGAAAAGTAAAAAATGACCCACTTCCCATGATCCGATCGAGCTGAAATTTGGCACACGGACCCGTCTGACCTAACAATGCATCGTATCAAAATTTCAGATCGATCGAACGTACCGTAATTAAATTAATGCATTTTTAGTTTATCCTTATAAGAGGTATGTAATTTAAATTCACGGTTTGTTATTGTTTTTTTTGCCACGTGAAAGTTTGAGCTGACGCATTGAGGCGACCCAACGAAGCGACGGTGCGCTTTTGTTTACATTTTACGTGTCACTCTGAGCTAGGTCAAGCGAATCGGTGACCAGACTTTTCCCCTCTCCCCCCACCCACCCCTCCCCCACCCTCCCCCACCCACCCCTCCCCCCCACCACTAGGGTTATGATGCAAAGTTGAGTTAAGACAGATTCAGTCTGTAAATGTTTGAAAATAATCAATACTGTTAGTTATGTCTCATATATAAGGGATTTATAGTCAAAAACTTTGTTTTTACGGGTTTGTTTTATTTAAATCCCTTATATTAACTTCACCGGCGTCTCTGTCTCTCTCTCTCTCTCTCTCTGTCTTGGGCTCGGCGGGCGGAAAAACAGAAGTCAAAAATGACCCCTTTTCCCATGATTCGATCGAACTGAAATTTGGCACACGGACCCGTCTAACCTAACAATGCATGGTATCAAAATTTCAGATCGATCAAACGTACCGTAATTAAATTAATGCATTTTTAGTTTATCCTTATATGAGGTATATAATTTAAATTCACGGTTTGTTATTGTTTTTTTGCCACGTGAAAGTTTGAGCTGACGCATTGAGGCGACCCAACAAAGCGACGGGGCGCTTTTGTTTACATTTTACGTGTCACTCTGAGCTCGGTCAAGCGAATCGGTGACCAGACTTTTCCCCTCTCCCCCTCCCACCCACCCCTCCCCCCTAGGGTTATGAAGCAAACTTGAGTTAAGACAGATTCAGTCTGTAAATGTTTGAAAATAATCAATACTGTTAGTTATGTCTCATATATAAGGGATTTATAGTCAAAAACTTTGTTTTTTACGGGTTTGTTTTATTTAAAACGTATCTCTATTTTCTAAAACGACTAAGCTGCCATCTTAATTATATTGCCATTTTCTCAATACTTACATTAGTTTTGTTACATTAAATAATTTTTTATTCCTATACCCCAAAGTCATGATTTTACCCCCATGATTAAATGATGAAATGTAATATAAAATGTAAACATAAATTTCGATACAACAAATTTAAAATCGATTTTATTATATGACAGGTTCTATATAAGACACTTAAGAAAGCATATTTCTAACGTTTCCAATAGTATTTTGTCTAAAAATTAAGGCTTAACAAACTTTGTTTTGTTGGCACACACTACTCGTATCGCTTTTAATTTATTTGAAAACTTTATCGGAGCCCAACTTTCTTTATTGCTATGATCACCAAGTAGATGACTACATTCCAGGGTCCAGCTATTTCTCAGTGTTTGGTGTGCTCCCCTAAAACTTAAAGAACCCACGACTTTCAACAGGCCCTAGCTCCACGGGCTGTGTTTATCAACAATCCAGATTTAGGTACGAGTGTTTCGTTAGGAGACCCCCAAATGTTGTTGATGGCTTTGGCACACTTTTAGATATTGTATCTCGTAAAAAAAAGATTCTAATTTTAGCAGGCGATGTACGTACATGTTTGTATGACGGGTCTCCGCCAATGAGTGCAGTTTTGATTGTACAAGCTTGGGTCATATTCACTGTATCTGTCAATTGTGCACGAGTTTTGTTCAGATGATAGAGCATAAGCGGACGCCAAACAAAAATGAAAGAAGGTCTAGGTAATGCCAAGATGTTCTTTTTTTTAAAAATTATAGTTTAATTATGATCTTATCAAATAAAACACAAGTGAAAATGTGTTCTTCTCTGATGTCATTAACTTTAACAAGTTCTAAGATGGTCATCTCTACATTAAAATAACTGATTTATTTTGATAATTACTACTATTGTTCGTGTTAAATCTATTTTTATACATATTTCAGGGGTATAAATTTATAAATAACAGACTCGGTGTTTAATCTATATCCTGAATTTAACAGTTCTGGTTAAATAATGTCGATTTTATTAATTCCCCGAGAGAAACACACATTTGGGTCCTTGGTAGAGTGATTGACACGCCAGGCCAAGGAATGTTGTGTGTTGCAGACCCTGATCCCCAAACAGCTGACGACAGGAAGAGCAGCAGTTAACCCTTCACGTGCGTGACCCTATGACACCAGGTGCTCTGCGGTTCCTTTACCCTCGCAGACAAAGAAACTTGACGTCACTGCACGGTGTTCTGGTTGTGCATTCCACACACACACACACTTTCCAGCCCCCACCCCACGTTTTCTTAGCGATCATCTCCCATGTTGTCTCGTACCCACATTTCTCATGAATATCTTTAATTAGTCTCCGCTTTAAACAATACTATCAGTATCACAAAGATTTGCTACCATCAACCCCACACTACCGTAAAAGCTAGTGGCAAACATGTTTCTGTCCCTTGATGAATTGATATCAAATTGGAAATTCATGCTGCCCAATTTTTAAATTTTTTTTAATTGATGAATCATGCAAATAATGGATCAATAATAATAATAATAATAATAATAATAGTTTGATAATTTATATAGCGCAGTACCCCATCAAGCTTACAACGTTTGACATAATAAAACAAACCCGTAAAAACAAAGTTCTTGACTATAAATCCCTTATATATGAGACATAACTAACAGTATTGATTATCTTCAAACATTTACAGACTGACACCGAGTGATGTCCCTTGTCTTTAATAAATGGGGGTGGGATGCGAGGGGGCTGTCGGCACGACGGTCGGCGTCAACACGACGGTCGGCGTCAACTCAAACTCACGTGGAACTGGGCAGAAAAAAAACAATAACAAACAGTGAATTTTGAATTACATACCTCATATAAGGATAAACTAAAAATGCTCTAATTTAATTACGGTACGTTCGATCGATCTGAAATTTTGATACAATGCATTGTTAGGTTAGACGGGTCCGTGTTCCAAATTTCAGTTCGATCGGATCATGGGAAGTGGGTCATTTTTGACTTCTGTTTTTCCGCCCGCCCGCCCGCCGAGCCCAAGACAGAGAGAGAGAGAGAGAGAGAGAGAGAGAGAGACGGCCGCGAAGTTAATATAAGGGATTTAATAAAACAAACCCGTAAAAACAAAGTTTTTGACTATAAATCCCTTATATATGAGACATAACTAACAGTATTGATTATTTTCAAACATTTACAGACTGACACCGAGTGATGTCCCTTGTCTTTAATAAATGGGGGTGGGATGTGAGGGGGTGTCGGCACGACGGTCGGCGTCAACACGACGGTCGGCGTCAACTCAAACTCACGTGGAACTAAGATTACAGTGAATTTTGAATTACATACCTCATATAAGGATAAACTAAAAATGCTCTAATTTAATTACGGTACGTTCGATCGATCTGAAATTTTGATACGATGCATTGTTAGGTCAGACGGGTCCGTGTGCCAAATTTCAGTTTGATCGGATCATGGGAAGTGGGTCATTTTTGACTTCTGTTTTTCCGCCCGCCGAGCCCGCCGAGCCCAAGACAGAGAGAGAGAGACGGCCGCGAAGTTAATATAAGGGATTTAATAAAACAAACCCGTAAAAACAAAGTTTTTGACTATAAATCCCTTATATATGAGACATAACTAACAGTATTGATTATTTTCAAACATTTACAGACTGACACCGAGTGATGTCCCTTGTCTTTAATAAATGGGGGTGGGATGCGAGGGGCTGTCGGCACGACGGTCGGCGTCAACACGACGGTCGGCGTCAACTCAAACTCACGTGGAACTGGGCAGAAAAAAAACAATAACAAACAGTGAATTTTGAATTACATACCTCATATAAGGATAAACTAAAAATGCTCTAATTTAATTACGGTACGTTCGATCGATCTGAAATTTTGATACAATGCATTGTTAGGTTAGACGGGTCCGTGTTCCAAATTTCAGTTCGATCGGATCATGGGAAGTGGGTCATTTTTGACTTCTGTTTTTCCGCCCACCCGCCCGCCGAGCCCAAGACAGAGAGAGAGAGAGAGAGAGAGAGACGGCCGCGAAGTTAATATAAGGGATTTAAAAATAGTAAAACACACAGATTTTTAAATGTATTCCATTTAAAACATTCATATCATAATGGCAATTAAAAAAAAATATACATGTATAATAACATGATGATGCACATCAGCTACGTTTGTCATTTAGAGAAATGTTTGATTGTTGTTTAATTAATTTGGAAAGTAACGTTTGAAGAGATGTGGGTTTAGTCTAGCATCCCTGGCTTCCATCCCCTTTTAAAAGATACGCTTTAACTATACCAAAGTACGATTCGCATATGTACTTTACAAAATGGCCATGAATTCAAATAATGAAAGTGACATTTTTAGTTTATTCTTTTCTAAAATATACTCGAAATTTTCATAACGAGAAATCAAATTTCGGATCAATTTTCTGATAATTTAAACACGATGACGTAGTAAAACTAAAACGAGATTTTCCTTTGATCAATTATTAACAAGGTTGAGGAAGTAGTGTGAAGGAGAAATTAATTATTTTTTTCTGGAAACGTGAATGATCACGAAGTGAGTGTAATGATCAAAAGTAATACATTCATATGGATATAAGTAATTATTTTAGTGTGTTTTTTTTCCATGCGGGGTTACTGATTAATGTTCAACTGGAAAGGATCGATTACTAATTTAGGGAGATGTTCAGTGGGAAGGGATCGATTACTAATTTAGGGAGATGTTCAGTGGGAAGGTATCGATTAATAATTTAGGGAGATGTTCAGTGGGAAGGGATCGATTACTAACTTAGGGAGATGTTCAGTGGGAAGGGATCGATTACTTATTCAGACAGGGCTTCAAAGCTAATATTTCGTTTTTTGAATCCCCAGTTTGGATGTGAGGAGAAGAGTTATGTTACTTGACGAATAACGACCATATCCCTCGTTTGTTAACATTTCCCATGTACCGTAATTTGGTGTATTAGGATTCATGAAGATGGTACAAGTTAAATGTTTCACTGGGTCTTGGATTAATTATCTCTCGGTTCACCCCATAGTTGGAAACTGACAGAAATTACAAACTTCCGAGAAAATTGTGTATAATGACTCATCTCCCATATCTTATGTGGGGCGTTTTATTTTAGGTTAGCCAAAGCACAAAGAAACTTGGGTAACAGGAACTTACTTTATTAAGAGTCATTTGATTTCAGATCTTCTGTGACTCAACTCTCAACTTCTAGCACCTACGTGACTCCTTATACGTCATTTTTACCAACAAGGACGAATCGTTTATTTCCCGCCCCCCCCCCTGCTTCATTAAATGGCCGCCCAGAATGCCCTGTGAAGCGTCTCGACTTCTGAAGACCTCCCACTTCCGGTCCGCTCTCTTAAGAACTTCTATTTCAGTTCACCAACAACAAAGTCCAGTTCACATCGCCGAGGACAAACCTGCTGCGAGCTCACTTCTTGTACTACAAACGTTAAATAGCCGGTTTTTATAATGTGAGCCAGAGACGTGTTCTCATGTGAACCGTTTGACTTTTGAATGTTCAGCGGAAGTGTGCGCATTAGCTACTGCCAGTTTCAGAAGCGCAATATACAGTAGTCATGTGCAGTCGTTATTTGAGATTTCAGAATCCGAAGTTGATTTTGAACACGAAATTAATTTTAAAACTTACTCGGGGGAAAAAAAAAGTACATTTTGGGAAAACCCTTTTAAATTTTGTGTGTGAGTGTAGAAAATTGCCACTTTCTAAAGGCACTAGAAAATTGCCG
>CALYLW010001028.1:0-212620 GCA_944989445.1 Ampullaceana balthica | reverse complement strand
TAGTAATAATTCGTAGTCTAAAACTATATACACAAAACTGTGTGGTGTTGATGATGACATTTGAAATATACATATAAGACATTTAAAATTAAAAAAAAAGAGATGTTCTTTCTTAATTTAAAATTAAAGTTTTCCACTTTTTCTTATGAGAAGATCTTTGATGGCACTGCTAAATCAATGCTATCAGTCTTTTCATGCACAAGAGCAAATTTGCTAGATTATTCTATCTTACATTCATGTTAAAGTCAATTAATCTTTTTATGTTAACTCTGTGTTTGAGACTCGAAATTCAAGATGATCAAATGTTGACACTTAATTTAATAAGGCATAATTGATTTGTAACGTTTGACTGGTTCATTCGAATAGTGTCCCTTAGCCCTGCTTTTAACAACTTCTAATATTTTCCTTCCCAACGTTGTTTTGCTCCGGTCTCCCATAACAAAATGCAAACAGAGTCCCGTTATCAGGGAAGTTAGTCTATTCTGGGGAACACCCTTGCTTGTTGACCCGTTCAGCCGCGTCATGTGAGACAATGACGCTAGACATAAGGTTGTGTTATTTAGATATGTGGAAATTACTAGAATTCCCAGTTGTCATAATAAATCAATAGTTAATTTAACTTAAGTAAAAGTAAAAAGATTTTTAATTTTATGTTCCCCTATTTATATCGGAATTTTTAATTAGAGATACTACCTTTTACAAACCGTAAAATGCTTGAGAAATACACATAATAGGGATCCTGTTATGTGCAAATATATCAGTTATCAGTAATTAACACACACTAAAAGTCTCTGGAGCAATTTGACTTAATTATATTTTTAACTTTATTTAGCAATTAATAATATTACTCTGAACAGGGAGTGAGTTTTCAAAAACGAATTTGATCTAACCCCCGGCCCCCTTTCAGGATCAACGACTGCTCTATTTATTAAATAAGTTTGATTACACAACGGAGTTCATTTAAAAAAATGTTCCTATAAGAAACATTGCTAAAATAAAGTTTAAAATATATATATATAAAGGATGTTGCTATTCATAGAAGTATAAAATGTGACTTTTATTGCTGAATTATATTGTCATTAGCTTAAGAAGCATTTTCTAAAATTGTCCTTTTTAACACAGTCCTTGCTGAGAATTAAAAATAGAAATGGGTCACTTAATAAATATAAGTGTTCCTACATGGTTGCATTATTCACTTCCTTGTGAAATTAGGCCACGCAAACATTCCGATCGCTGCGACACTTGAACCCTTGCCAGCTAGACGTTCTAATCAAATGGGCATAATACAGTGGTCCATTTTTACGATTCACTTCAGCCAGGAGTTAGAAGGATAAACTATTTAACAGATGAGGTCAAGGGCCGTGGCGTTAAGCATGACACACTAACCAGGAAGTGCTACAATCGTAGTTGAGAGGGTGAGAGAGGGATGTGTTAAAAAAACTGCGCTTTCAGCAAAAGTAACATGTGAATGTATGCTTTAAAATGGTACCCATCCCATCTTCATTGACACATATACTATTTTCTATTTCTGAGTATTGTAAAAAAAAATCCCAAAAATATATGCCAGTACGAGTTAACAAATGTAACACAATTATATTAAATTAGTATTTACTTCATTTAAAAAAAAATAATTAATTAAAAAAAGCAATTCAGGTACAGTTCTGGGTTTCTGCATCTAAATTAAAATCCTATATAATAAAAGGCAATATTCTGTCCTGTCATTGTTAGCGATTGGTCCCTCAAACTCCTACAGACTCCTACAGCCAATCACTGGCGGAAAAAAAAATAAAATGTCATTTACATATTGATCGACGTTCAAACGAGTTATTTCTTGGTGCAGTTTTTTTCCAAGAGTTTCTTTTGAGTGTTGCGCGTTGGGATTTGTAGTCAAAAACGTTGTTTTTTACGGGTTATTTATTATAACTCTGGACAGATCGCGGTATGGGGGGGGGGAGGTAGGGTCTCTAAACAGACGGGGGTGGGAAATGTTGTTATAACAATAATGTATAGTATTTTTGACGTGATAAGTGATACACATGTATGGCAGGTCGAGACGGCGGGTCTCTCGACAAACTGTTGTGGAGGGGAGGTAGGGTCTCTCAACAGACCGTGGTGTGGGGGAGGGGGTAGGGTCTCTGGACAGACCGTGGTGTGGGGAGGTGAGGTCTCTGGAGAGACCGCGTTGTGCAGGGGGTAGGGTCTCTGGAAATAACGCGGTGTGGAGGGAGGTAGGGTCTCTGGACAGACCGGGGTGTGTGGGGTGGAGGTAGGGTCTCTGGACAGACCGGGGTGGGTAATGTGTTGTCCTACCATGAACTTCACAGGTCACCCTACACTTAGTCCCGGACTTGGACGGGCTTTGTTGCTAGTGCTAAAGTATTTAAACAATATGAGAAATTATATTTTATTTTCTTATACATAGAGGAACATTATATCATAAATAAATTTTACTACCTGGCTTTAATTTTTTTAAAATATGTTTTAATATTTTTGTAGTTTCCGTAATTGTAAAGTGCCGTTACTTTATGGAAGGAGTTACTGTAGTGTTAAAAGTATTAGTGTTTGATTAGTAGTGTTATTATTTTTGAAACATGAGTCACTTTCTTTTATGCTAACACTTGCTCACTCTGTTATTTAAAACGGAAGAGCTATGCAATGACACGTTGGTAGTTGAGAATGACGTTATAATTTCTATTATAAATGAAAATGCAATACTTTCACGTTACTGATACTGCATTCATTTCTGCTTGTCGACTCCACGGTCGACGATCAATCATCCAGTACCATGATTCTAACGCAGGCCTGTGACGGTAACACTTCCAAGTCTACTCGGCTGATTGAGGCCTAACCAGTTCTGTAAAACTCAATGGAGCGGTGTCACTCTGAATGAGTCTGATTTACTAATTGGTCTCTTTTCATTGCAATGACAGTCATTTTCTCTCATCTTGTTATCCCTAATGTCATCCACCAATTTAAACTTAAATTCACCATTTTACATTACATTGGTTACGACGTTCTTCATCGTAAACCAAAAACAGTGAAACGATTATCTCAAACCCACGTACTATCCATCGTGAGCGACTATATATTGCACTTTTGATCTGTGTTATTTTTATTCTTGACAAAATGCAATAATAAATTAGCTACCCTTGAACCAACATAACCGCTTGTGTTAATGTGTAGGCAACAACTTACTCATTTCTGAGCTTTTTTTTCATTTTAAGCTTGTGGTCATTTATATTTTGTATTTTTCTGTGGCACATTGTGTGACTCTCCACAGCTTTTTAAAGCAAAATTTATAGATTTCTCATTTTTCAGTTTATTGTATTTCACTTACATTAAGACATTTCATGGACATGTTAAATAAAGGAAAACATATTTTTGTTATAGTTATAGGTGATATAAATGTACATAAATTATCATATATGTAAAATATGCATGCTGCCCTTCATCCAGCAGTGTAATCGGTAAGGCCGCATGTATAATTATAATGGCAAGGTTAAGCCAACAAGTGTGGAACAATGCGCAGTTCAGTGATAGGACAAACATCACTGTGTACCAGGCATGCGTGCTCAGCACACTCCTTTGTGGTAGCGAGTGCTGGACGACATAAGCCAAACAAATAAAGAAGCTTAAACGTTTCCACTTGCGATGCTTGCGTAGTATCCTATACATCAAGTGGCGGGATAAGATCACAAATGTGGATGTACTTAGGAGTAGGCACTCAATCCTGAGTGAAAGACACATGTGGTGGTTATACCATGTCCACAGGATGGGCTCGGAGCGCTTTCCAAGAGCCCTACTTTACGGTAAGCTGGAAACTGGTCAAAGGAAAAAGAGGTCGCCCCTGCCTGCGCTACAAGGACGTCACCAAGGAAGACATGTCACTGCCACGCATCGACCACAAAATGTGGGAGACCATTGCTGAGGAGAACACTATCTGGGGTTCACCGACAAAACGGCCCCGACAAATGGGCTCCGACATAACGGCCACGACACAACGGTCCAGGACTAATAATAAAAAGTTCAATCAAATTTAATATTTGTATTTTTACTCAACGATTCAGTGTCAGGTTTAGTTCACAAGAAACAATAATAATAACATCACAAGAATGAATCTATTAGCCTTTACTCGATATGGTAGCAAGTCACGTTTTTATAGCATCACAAAAAATAATTTTACCCCTTTTTTAAGGGTGAAAAAAAAGTTGACAAAAGCTTAAAATGCAACATTTTTTGTTATAAAATGTAAACAATTTGTCTGGGGCCGTTTTGACCGGGGCCGTTATGTCGGGGCCGTTTTTGACGGGTCACCGGTACACCAAAGGCACTCTAGCTGAGGAAGCCTTCCTCACAGCTAGGAGAGAAGAGCCAGGAGAAAGGGGATTGCAGAGGAGCAGGAGTCAACGCAATTGTCCCTTGAGGACAGCCGGTTGCCTTATATATAATGCGTGTACCCCTTCCCCCACAAATTTTCTATTGCAGTTGTGTAGAGGCATTTGATCATTTTATTCAGGCTCCAAGTTCACTGGTTATAAGTTATAACTTATAACTATAACGGATACTCTTGCTTTCGATACTCATGTTATTGTTAGGTTTTTAAAAAAAATGGAATCCTTGACTATATAATGTTAATGCGTTTTTATTTATGTGGTATTCTTCACAATATCTTATCTTATCTATACAGACGCTCCTTCTATGCAGAAGATAGTTGCGTCCACAGACCATGACAGACAAGATGATCTGTTGGCAAGTGATGCAGCGTTCACAGGCCACGGCTTTGTGGGTTCCACGCATTACCCAGCCGCCCAACTACATGTAGTGTTAGGTACCCATTCGGAGCTGGGTGACTCAGGGACGCCCTAGGCCCCGAGAACAAACCATTGCCTTCACACGGATTCGAACCCGTGACCATCGGTACGACAGTCCAGTGCACTGCCACTCGACCACCGCGTCCAATATCTAGGATGCGTTAATCCAGCACGGATCTGCCTTGTGTGAGTAAATTTCAAACACGTATGCAAGTTTGGACTTGTGTAACGCATGAAGACTAATAATTTATTGACATTAGCGATATGAGAGAAGAAACGGCTCGTCACTGCATAGGAATGGGACGCGTCTAGAGAATTGTTCTTGTCAGCAAAACCTTTTACCGAGGGTCACAGGTTCGAATCTCCAGCAGTCCCCCAAAGGTCAAAGTGTCAGCTCCGAATGGGTACCTGACACTAGTTAGAGAAACTAAGGCAGCTGTGAATAGCGTGGTCCCTCATGATAGCCCTGGCCTGTAAAAGCTGCATCACTTGTCAATGGGTTCTTAACAGAACCGAACAGAACGTAGCATGCAATAATCTTCAGTATAGAGGGAAATTCTGCATAGACTATACAAGGTTAACTATCCATCAGTCAATATTCAACCATACATGTTATGTATAATTTTTTCTTAAAGTTTAAGTTATTTATTTATTATTTTTAAAATATGAAATGGAGTTCATTGTGTTTTAAAATCAATTACCCCTATTAGAGAGGGATGTCACATTTCCGGTTTATCGGTTTATCCCTGTATTCGGGAATCTTAAGGGTATGCCAAATGCATTAATATATTGCTTAAAGGGAAATATAGGTTAAGATATACACATATATTATGTGGATAAAATAACATTCTCCAATTAAAGTTTTGACAAAAAAAATTGACATTCCATTAAACTTAAGTGACTGAGATGAATTGTCATAAGTGTTCACTAATTTATAAAGTATACAAAGAAAAACGTGAATTTGATCTATTAAAATCAACAAAAGTAACAGTGCGATCCCCAGTTATATTTATTGCAAATTAGATTGATATCACATTTCAAAAATTTAACAAAACAAAACATTTTTTTTTAATAAAAGAAATAAATAACATTTTAAAACTTCATTTTAATTTAAGGGGGTTAGTGTCTGTATCAAGATCATGCAGCATCCTTGAGCAAGCCCTGGCTAAGATATATGGGAAAAGTTTAAAAATAAATTATCTTGACCATTAAAAAATACACTCATGCAAATATTATCTTTCCATTTAAAATATTAAAAAATTTTTTTTTACATATATGAACTGCTGCTGGGGATAATGAATTTTACACCAATGTAAAAAATTGACACAGCCAATGGAAATAAGGTACCAAATTATTTAATTGTTTTTTTTTACACTTAAACAAAAAAAACATAAAAGTCAAAATAATTGTGTTCCATACACATGATACATGTACAATTTATAGAAAAGTGTTTACATAAAAAGTCAAAGATTTAAAATGTTATACAAATAGACTTTAATACATAATGAAAAATTCATCAATTAAATGTAGAATACAATAATCAACTTATAAAACAAAGATTTGTATAATTTGTGATATTGCAGCCCTAAAACATAATCTTCTTATTTTTGTTGTTGTTGAAATTTTAAATCGCATAATTATTATGTGAACTTATAAGATTGCTTAAAAATTGATTTCTTTTTGGCAATTCCTCTTTGAATCGTTAACATAAGAATTGATTATATTTTCTTTAATATTTAGATCCAATATTTATTTCTTTTAGCAAAAAGATCAAATAGTGCTGTGTGTAAAAATAGATAATAATGAAAAATATCTCAAAACAAGCATTTAGAAGAATTTTTAATGAATTCCAAAGTCTAAATTAAAAGATCTGCGTAGACAAGAATTTGGCACATATTTACATTTAATCAACTTAAAATGACAGTAAAATTGATAGTTATTTGTGGATTAAACATCATTCCTTCATCTATTGTTAAAAATACTTTTAAAATAAAAATACAACAAAATAGAGAAAAAAAAAGGAGCCATACACAAAGCTGATATAAATAGCAAGGCACTAAAGAAGCTCGTGCACCGGGTAGTTTATAAGTTATAAAAACTATTTGAGTTATTCAGTTGAATCTGTTCTCTTATCGTACATGATTAATTTGCAGTAAAGATCATTGTTTTTCCTTCCATGTTGAAAGAAGAATATATCTTTTTTTGCTTAGATTTGCTTCTTTTGTAAAATAAGTTGCCGTGTGTTAGCATAATACATTGTACACATTGTACTACATTGTGTCTTGTTAATTTAAAAAAATATCCTATATCAATTGTATTGACCAAATATCTTGTAATATGCAGCAATATGAAATATGTGTCTAGATCTATTACAAAAGAAACCCCAAAGTAGAAGAAAAAAACTGAATAGAAAATTAACTAGAAAGATTTAATCTCAACATCTTTAAATTTATCAATTTATAAAACAACGTACACACATTGTTTTATATAAATTTTAAAATATAACTTAAGCCTTCCTGCAGCTTCAAGTTCATGCACTTAACATTCTGGGACCCATTTACTAATTAATAACATCGAAGGTTGGATGCCTTTTAGCACTGGGAAGTTAGCTCATGTTGTCCGTTACTTCAAGTATTGGCAAGATGCTGAAAACACTAAGCTAGTAACCTCTGGAATAATGGTGATGATTATATAAAAAAGCCTTGTTATTCCATATAAAAAATGAGCTTGTTTACTTCTCCAGCATAATACAAAAACACCATACTTGCGGTCTAGACAACAAGCCATGAAAGATGGTTCTGGCTTATTACAAAAATAAAGTTTAAAAGCTGTTTGCTCTTGCCAACAGCTATTAGTGACTGAATCAAGCTTCCAAAACACTTGTGAGATTTGTCCCTGTTGCCTTCTCCCCTCCAACCTCCAGCTCTCATTTCCCTGGATAAGTAGCAATTGCTAAGTGTCCTTTAAAAAAAATACAGCAACTTTCCTAAACACACATGTAGGTCAAAATGATCAAAACATTGATTGTTGAGACTTAATATAAAATAGATGTTGACAAAGAAAAGTTCTGAAGATAAATTTATCATAATCAATAAGCAATGTATATATATATACACACACACATTTAATAATTAATATTGCTAAACATGCTATGTATTCAATTATATTAGTTTCATATTTGAAAGGAAAAACAAATTACATACCAGTTCATTAAACTAATATGTATAGCTTCCATAGTTGTCGAAATGTTTACATGTAATAAATATAATATAACAATATGTTTTTCTTTCTTGATATTTTAAAAACAAATTAAGGGGCGTGCCTTTTCTTATTAAAATGTATCACCAAAAAAAATATATTGTAGAGAAAAATATCTTCAAATTCATAGTATAAATTTCATATTACTGTAATGAAAATTGAATGATTGGGATTAATTAGTAATGTTAATATTTGTTACATAACTCTTTATTTTGAAATAAAAATTAAAAATTAAAAAAAGCAAAAAACTAGTTTATGATTTTTTGGTCCATTAAGATAAAACTTTATGGCTGTATGAAGAATTTTTTCTTAAAAGGATGGACATATGCCACATTTTAAGCATTAACTTAAACTAAACAATAATTACAATAATAAAATGAATAAATCTGGTAATAGCTATCAGAAACTATATACAAAAGTAAATTCATTATATAACATTTAGTCATTTAGAAAAAAATTAATAGCTTTAAATTACTGATTATAACATAATAAATAATAAGTCAATAGAGACTGTATACCTATTTTCTCTGAATAATTCAGTGCTTAAAAACATTAATAAACTATATTTCAAGTTAAAATGTATGTCTCAACAGTTATTTTAAAATTATATATCTGCCAACTAAAGATTTATTGATTTAAAATTTGGAAAATATGACTAATATGTTTCATTTAAAAGAACTTATAAGTACCTGTAGGTATTTAAGAATAAAGATTTTTAATATTTTCCGCTTGTGTTTCTGACACAGTTTGGTTAGTTGATGAACTTTCTTTCTTGTGTTCCCTATTTCCTTTTTTTTAGGTTTCTTTTTCTTTAATTTGGTGACAGGCACACTGTCACTAGCTTGTGTGTTTGTTTCATCTATTTTTTGTTCATCAGTTGTTTTGGATGATGAAGTTAGCGTATTTTTTGATTCTGACATTTCATTTATGTCATCAGTCTTCTCCTTATCTTCTTTTCCATTTGACACAGAATTAGTGCTAAAAATTGAAAGGAGGAGAAATAGTTATTCATTGAAAAATATGTTGGATGAGATGTAAAACAAAAATTGGTAAGTTGGTCAAGCAGGAATTCCCTAAAATGTTTCTGTGAGAACAATCATGTTATTTATATTTAAATTGCCATTGCAACTAAGAAAATACTTCATAAATTATTATTATTATTATTTTTTTGTTAATTAAAAAAAATTACTTTGTAAAATGTTGATTTTTTTCCCAAGCTTTTAAATGGAAGGAAAATAGAATTAACTATATATTTAAAGTAATAATTGGAAAATATAACTATGTTCAATGGTAGATTTTTCAGAATCATTTAACAAAACAACAATAAAATGGAAGAAGTTAAAAATAAAAATGGAATCATCAGTTAATTTAAAAAGTATTTAAAATATATTAATCTGTGGAAAATAGGCTTACAATTAATTATCCTAATTAATCAGAAACTAACAATTTATTTATAAGAACTCATGCTTTCAAAAATCTTCGTAATTTAATGCTGAGAAGCTAAAATCTTTGCGGTATTTTAATAGTGATAAGTTGGAGTTAATATTTATATAATAAACTAGGCAAAGAAATAGTAGACAAAGGCAACTGACTTCATATTGCTTATGCATTGCAGGCAGAGAAGCAGACAATGTATTTCTATTACTATTTTGAAGAGAAAAAAAATTTATTTGAGTAACAAAATTTTACTTGTACATTTTTTCATTAGAAAACTGATTCTACTTCAATTTCTTACATTTGAATCAAAACCTAGTTATTTCAACAAAACTAAATGATTTGAATGCACATTAGTCTAATTTTTGTGTGTGTAATGATAAGTTTTTAACATAAATATTGACATAAACATAATTTTTGCATAACTAAATGTTTTACAATACTTATTTGTAAATGTAGAGTTTGAATAAAGACAGTTTTCAAAGTCTAAATCTTGAATAACCTTCATTAATAAAATAAAGCCTGATTACTGGTAATGATTAAAGGATTAAATAGTGCAAGAAGGAAAGTAAAAAGTGCATAATTAAGATAACATAATTCCAAACATGTATTTGCAATTATTGATTTAAATATACTTTTGCATTAAAAATGTGTAAGCGTTAATTATTCTCCTCTTTATTTTTTAATCTAATAGCCACCCTTCATTTTAATTTTGAAATAATAGATAGCGATGATTTATAAATATATTTCTTTTTATGTTTATCTCTTACTTTAAAAATCAAATATATTCAAAACAATATCTTAAATAGTCAAAAAATAATAAAAACAGAAATAATATATTTAAAAAATATAGAAGAAAAAAAAATATCTCAAATTCCAAGAGTAAGTAGATTTTTCATGATTTTTTTTATACAAAAATATATCACATAAAAGAGGAGCTCTAACTTGAAAGCTTAAGCACTGTTAAATGTTAATGTAGATGAGCTTCACATATATACTTTTTACTTAAAGTCTGCAATTTATATGTATAGAGAAAATATAAAAAAAAAGAAACCTTTCAATTGAAACTAATGAAAATATACAGGGCAACTCTTTTTAACTTCAGGGGACTTTTAGTATGTTTTTTTATATAGGGGCTGTTAACGATTAATTTAAATTAAGTAGTTAATTTTTGAAAAAATTTAGGATTAATTAATCGTTAATTTTGATTGAAGCCAAAAATTAAAATTTATGATGTCATAAGTAACACTTATTAAACGTTCTTGTTAAAAATCTAAATAACACTGGAATGTCTCCTTTATATGTCATCTTTTAACCTACTACGCAAAAAGACAAGTGTGTTGACATTATTTGGTTCAAGGGATGAGCGGGTCTAATTGACAATTTAACCAGCCGAGCTGAGCAATCATTCACATGGAACTGAGGTAACTGGTTTGCACAAAACGGTCTTGGCAAGAAATGACATTATCGGATACCGGTGTTCATTAAGTTTCCACCATTGTAGATGGTTAATGAATTCAGGAACTTTTATCTCCATTTTGTAACGCAGTAATTCATCAGAAGAGCTGTTGTCATTTTCTGTCTATGAGTCAGACTGCATTACTGCCGTTAGCTTAATATGCTTTTAATTTGGTATGATAAGTAAGTGAAGTGTTAGAATCATGGTAGGCAAACTTTATGAACATTTTGAAAATTCCCGCCAGTCAATAGTTTAAAACCAAAATGTTCCTGTAATCGTCAGGAAATTTATTATTTATCAGCCGCTATGTTTTTTTACTTTTTGACTTCCAATAATTTGTAAGTGATGGGTCGATTCAATCGTTACAAATTAATTTAATCGTTAAAAATTTTTCAAGATTAATCAAGAAATTAATTGTTAATTTCTATACATATATATTGTGCTAGTTTTAATCAAGAAGATAAAATAACCCAGGAAAACAACCATATAAAACCCACTACCAATAAATTTAACAATCCTCTAGTTTCTAACTCTGACCTGCACTCACACATGAATTGGATGATGGAAAATAGATAAGACATTCTTAGGCACCATTACCATGCAAAAAGCAGTATTTTAAAAAGATGTTTAAGAAGCAGAATCACCAGCATACAGACAGAACAATCAAAAGTTTTTGTTTACATTCATAGTAGAAGTATTTCCTTACTTATAGAGTACTCCAAAGTACAGGTCCTTAATGAAAATAATTACCTTGAAGAATAGACATTTATAATTTAGTATTTAAATAAAAATTGTTGAAGATGCAGGATTTAAAAGCCATTTGATAAAAGGGCCCTATTCAACCCCCCCCCCACACACACACACTTTTAATGTAATATGACAAGAGAAAAATATTGGTCTTTAAAGTCAAGGTTCTAAAACATTATCTACATTTTGAACACCTTGTTTGAGCTGCAAACATTAATGTCATAATTTGAAAACACCATGTTCTTAAAATGAAAGTCAAGATGCAGCAGTTAAATGCAAGACCACTTTAACTTTTGTAGCCTAAAACATAAACTTCTGACTAGGAAATCGTGATTGAAAGTAAGTAGGTCAGCATTTCGAACACCACGACGGTATACCTAGCCAAAATACGAGCTTTGGACTGGAAACATTGTGGCGGTGAACCTAGCCAAAGCATTGTGTCAGGGCTAGGTACACCACGGTTAAAAATAGAAATATAAAAGATGATAGAAAATGATAACTTGCCCATAATTAAGCATAGATGTGTATAAATTATAAGTTATTTGGAATCTCTGTATTTACTGGTTTAAATTTGTAAGTATGCTTAAGTGGCTAAACTAAAAGCTATGACTATGGCCATGGCTAACACTATCAGCATTACCAGTAATAATTTCATAGTTTGTTAGGGCCTTTATAGTGATAGGCCAGTTTTTATTGAATGATAAGACTACAACCTATGGCGGATTAAGGGGGGGGGGTGAATGGTCTAAGGCCAGGGGCCCCCCGATGATTTAGGGGCCCCCAAACTTAATATAGGTTTAATAAAGATTTAATAAAGGTGGACAAATGTTTGTTGAATGAATTCCTGAAAATATCATAAATTAAATAAATTAATAAAATCGTATCTAGTTATCTAATCGCTATTCGGACCCGATAGTCTTAATAGAGATTAATTACTTAACAAAGGGACATAAGGCAGGGTTTGTAGTACTGTGTCAAACACTCGCCCAACCTTCAGTATTTTAATTAAACTAACTATATTTCTACTTTTTAAAACCATGCTGTGCTTCACTCACTTTTCTGTTGTAGTTGTAAACGGTGACCCGTCAAAACGGCCCTGGACAAAATGGCCCCGGTCAAAATGGCCCAAGACAAATTGTTAACATTTTTCAACAAAAACTTTAATTATTTTTTTTCATTTTAAGCTTTTGTAAACTTTTTCACCCTTATATAAAGTGTTAAAATTGTAAAATTATATCTTGTGATGTTATTATATTGTTTCTTGTCAACAAACAGCCGCGATTGGTACCATTTCGCATAAAGACTATTAAATTCACTATTGTGATGTCATTATTATTGTTTATTATTAGCAAAACCTGACACTGAATAGGTGAGTAAAAATACTAATTTAATACCTGATTGGACATTTTACTTTTAGTCCATCTATTAGTCCGGGGCCGTTTTGTCGGGGCCGTTTTGTCGGTGAACCGTTGTAAACTAGTCTAAAATATTCTAGTTACATTTTATTTTTGTATATTTTATTTATTTTTTTTTGTAATCAAATGTTGATGTAATTTTATAAGGGGTCTCTGGAAGTTTGACAAGTTGTTGACAAGGGGGAGGGGGGAGGTAAAAATCACCAAAAATTTGTTGACATAATTAATGGACAACCCTTTAGTGCTTTCACCACTGCCACCAATCTGGCATTGCTTGCCAATATTCAAATTTCAAAACTATTTAGATTTAAAAAGCGATTATAAAACTTCCATTAAACGCAAAAAGTATGGTTCTACACAATAATACTCTACCATCTTCGACTCTACATATCACCCTCACCCTATCTTTCTTCATTCAATCATTCAACGGCAAGGAGGAACTCCACTATTTCTCTTTCAGGCTTTTGTAAGTATGACCTTTGGAAACTGACATAATTATCAACAAGTATCATTTTAACAAATACATTTTAAAGTTAAACTTAAATACTACAGTCTACCTGTAAAAATTATAACCTGTGTGTGTGGGGGCTACCTTATTTGTCGATCTAGTGAAAAAAATGTCCATAAATAATGTAACATGATTTTTGCAGATTTTTCACCCCCTCGTCACACGTCGTCATAAAAACTTAGCTCCCCCCCCCCACAATTTTTTTTCAATATGACGTCACAGAGCTGTTGCCCCCCTTCCCCCAAAAGCCGTATTTTCTATTTGAAAATGAAACAAATTAAAATCACTTTCTTCGCCCCTTACGTATAAGGTAAAGAATTGAAGATTATGTAATTGTTAATATCTTTGAATGAATAAACATTTTAAAAGTAAAAATTGAAATTAATTTTTCTTTTCGTTTGGTATACGTGTATGTGTGGGGGAGGGGGGGGGTATTTACCTATATTATTATAATGGGGTGGAAAACAACGCGTTCTGAATATATTTTATAAAAAAAGTTAGCTAGTCAATGAGACAAACATATACTCTAATACTAATACGATCCTTTTGTTAAACATAGGGGTCATACTCATAGCGATGGTGATAGAAACACCTTTCTGAATACAAGAACAAACTCATACCAATTCTCGTTCCCTTCTCGAATTTGATTATGCAATGGGTCGCCTAAACTATCTACGAAATAAAACATACAATTAATTTTTTTAATTTAAAACTATAACAAAAACTAAATACTTAACATAAATCCAATAAATATTAAAGCATGCATAGACGTAAGACTATGTATAAATAGAAGGAGAGTCTGTAACACAAAAGATAAGACAGGCTTGAATGCTTCATTGATACTTGGATTTACACGTAGTATAATAAAACACTTTTTGCGAGCACCCTCATTGTGTTTTTAAAATTAAAATAATAATAATTTCTTTTTTTTAATTAAAATTTTAAATTAAAATAATAATTTCAAAACAAAATGTTTTTCCATCAACGAGATTCGAACCCGACTGCACCAACGTAACCGCTAATTCACTGCGCTTTACCATTCGTCTGGAACTGCTCATGACAAATGTTGGTTTTTTAAACTTATAACTAGGGCTGTTAACGATTAATTAAAATTTAACCGTTAACTTTTGAAAAATTAATGATTAATTAATCGTTAATTTCGATTAAAGCCAAAAATTAAAATTATGACGTCATAAGTAACGCTTATTAAACCTTCTTGTTGAAAATCTAAATAACACTGGAATGTCTCCTTTATATCTATCTTTTAACCAACTATGCAAAAAGACAAGTGTGTTAATATTATTTGTGATGACATAAGTGATGAGCAGGTCTAATGGACGCGGTGGTTGAGTGGCAGCACACTCGACTGGCGTACCGATGGTCACGGGTTCGAATCCGTGCCAAGGCAAGGATTTGTTCCCGAGGCCTAGGGCGTCCCTGAGTCACCCAGCTCCGAATGGGTACCTAACACTAGTTAGGCGGCTGGGTAATGCGTGGAACCCACAAAGCCGTGGCCTGTGATCGCTGCATCACTTGCCAAAAGATCATCTGTCATGGTCTGTGGACGCAATTATCTTCTGCATAGAAGGAGCGTCTGTATTGATAAGATAAGATAAGATATAACCAGCAGAGCTAAACAGTCGTTCACATAGCTTTAGATTGTCTCAGCTGAAGTTTCTGATACTACAGTGGATGTTTGGTTTGCAGGTGATGTGTAAGCGAAATTTTAGAACCATGGTAGCTGCACTGATATTTGACCGACGCCACGCAGGAGTATAGTATCACCGCGCAGCAAATTTTGTAAAATATTGCACAAAAAATGGACGTTGTGCAACTTTGCACACGAGGTTATTTTAAAACTTTGCACACGGACCAACGAAGCTTAGACTTAGTAGAGGGAACATTGCATGGTAGGCAAACGATTTCTCTCAATGGACACAATAACCTTTATCAACATTTAGAACATTCACGTCAGTCATTAGTTTAAAACCAAAATGTTCGTGTAATTGTCCAGAAATTAGTTTATATTTATTGGCCGAAATATTTTACTTTTTGACTTCCAGTAAATTTATAAGTGGTAGGTTGATTAATCGTTAAAAAAAAATTAATCGTTAAAAATGTTAACAATTAATCGTTAATTTCCTCAGCCACACTTATAACTAGTTATCCTGGAATGGGGACCAAAATAGTTTTCTTAAACATTCATTAATCATTAAAAAATTGCATAGATAGATTGATTATTTGAAGCCTACTGTTTATTAGCATAGGCATTACACACTTTTAGCCTAAATATAGTGAAATCGGCTCATTTTTTAGCCGCGGTGTACCTAGGCCAAAGCCAATGGTTTAGCTAGGTACACCGTGGCGGTAAAGGCAGGCCAAGGACGATGGTTTAGCTGGGTGTACCGCCGCGGTGTTCGTAGACACTTCGAAGTAAGTATGGAAGTGAACATTGAATTGTATATCAATTCACATAAATACTAATAAAAGGTTATCGAATATATGTCAAAGTTGTTAAATATTTTAGGTAAATACTATTCCACTAGAAATCAGAAACAGCTCCATTAACTCTTACAATAGATTGACAGACCATGGATGTAAATAGAGAACAGGGTAAAAGCAAAGAAAACGGTGCGCTCGATAAATGGTATTTTTGGCTGCTATATTTTTTTTTCTATTTTAATTTAAAAAATAGACAACTAAACCTAGCCCAGACCTTAAAACTATAACCTTAATTACGTTTATGGATAAAAATAATTGCACTTATTCCCTTTTCAAGTGTGAAAATACAACATTTCATTCCCATAACAACGTAAATAGTATAGCGCACCGTTCTCTTTGCTTTAGCCGAGAACAGGCTGAAAACACAAATATTTGAAATGGACATTAAGACTTCGTTAAGACATAGTACATTCTAACATTAGAGTACAGTTTTTGCTGGCCAAAACTTATGATAAAAGTTCAATAATGCTAAGTTTGTTAGGTTATCAAAGAGGAAGTAAATTTTAGCTTTAGAGTACAGTGTTAGCTGGCCGTAACGTAGGTATAATGATAGGTTCAATAATTAAACATCGTTAGGTTATCAACTAGGAAGTAAATGCTTTAAATCCCATGTCAGAGGAAATGCATTAGTCTCATTTCGATGAATTGCTTTATTTATATTATGATTATCAGAATTCACATTACAATGTACAATCTTCCACAAGGATGAATTCGTTACTGTCATCAGGACGGGCATACATTCCTATCCCCTCCTTTAACTTGTTTCCAAACTGCAAGAAACACTAAACGCAAAAAAAATGTGTATCTATTACTATTATTGAATTATGCCCCATTCATTCATTACGCCTTTAGTTAACACCGTATACAATTTATAACTATATCTAAGTACGTTAAATTATTTTAAAGAGTTTCTTTTGAACTTTAACCTTTAAATCGAAAAATTAACTAATAATTAGTTCAGTTGAGGCGGGGTACTTGAGAGCAATCCTTTTAATTTTTCGTTAACATAGGT
Source organism: Ampullaceana balthica (assembly GCA_944989445.1). Classification (NCBI taxonomy): domain Eukaryota; kingdom Metazoa; phylum Mollusca; class Gastropoda; family Lymnaeidae; genus Ampullaceana; species Ampullaceana balthica. The sequence goes on along the minus strand of CALYLW010001028.1, from coordinate 195,474 downwards.
TCTAATCGTTAAGCATAGTCAGTTGGGGTATTGGTATCGTGCAAATGCTACATGGTATCGTTTTAGCCCTGCCTGTCTTATCAGGACGACGAGCGAAGCCAACACTGCATTGCTCATTGATTTTTGGGGCGTTCCTGGAAATAAAGCATTGATTTTATTAACCAGGCTAAAACCAGAGTGAGACACCACCTTTATTGCCCTGAATGTTTGTGCACGAATGCATAGCAACTGTTATCATAGTGACGACTGTACTTAGTACTTTAATAATTACAATTTTTAAAAAATATATTAAAAATAAATAAATAAATAAAATATGTATTTTGAAAAACGACATGTCGTAGCACTAGCAACATCCCGTCGAGTTGTCTGCCGTTACTTTGTCGTAGCAGCAAACACTTCGTTTTAAGTCGATAGGAAGTATGTGGTAATTTAAAATAATACATACTAGTTATAATTATTTAAAATAAGAAGACAAAATATTTCTACCCAGTTGGCGCAGTTTTCATGGAAACAGGCATTCGTATTAGTATTTACAATGGGTTCAGGCAATACATTAAAAAAAATATATATAAATATATATTATATATAATGAGGGTACGAACAATGTTCTGTTAAAGCTGATCAGTCGCATAGTATCTGACGATGTGCGTAGCAGTTAGGAATTACCGTGCAGTAAGGATAATATAATATCTGTTTTGTGGAGTGTAAAATTGTGCAGACAAAGTGGATGCTGTGCAACTTGCAAACCAAATTTTTAAAAAAATGTTTTGTTTGTTTTTTTTGTTCCAGGGACCAACGAAACCTTAAAGATAAAGGGACATTGGTCATAAAGGGGTTGACAAAACAACATTTAGAATAGAAAGTTGTTCATTAGCCTCTGTAATTTATTTGATCAAAGAAGATAACAAAAACAACTTGCTTATTTAACAATGAGGTAGCCTGATTTTTGGCATTAGCCATCAGGTGTTCTTTTGTTTTAGGCTTTAACTAAAAGCAATTAATAAGAAGCTATATAAACTATTATTTATCTATTAGTTCTGTACCAAAGTCTGTGGAAACAAGAACAACCATAAATATGTATATCACAATGAATAAATCAGATTCATGATTATAATTGGTTTTTTTTTAAAAACAGGGCAGCACAATCTGTTCTAAGCATTCTAATAAACATAATTAATAAAAAGAAAGTAGGAGGCAATAATCATCTACAGAGAAGGAGTGTATGCTAAAGAAGAAAACAAAGTTCTCACTTTGTGATATACTTCAAATATCAACACACATATAAAAGGGGCATTGGTAAGGGGAAAAGAGATATTTCTTTTGTTCTAACTCAATATCTTATCTGTTACAGACGCTCCTTCTAATTCTATACAGAAGATACTATCAACTCAGAATAAACAAAGGCAAGAACCTTAGGGAATGTGTGTAACAGCTGGAAAGTTTGGAACGTGAGCTTTACAGCTAGGTGTGTGGGGAAAAAAATAAAGATTTAACATTATTTAAATTTCTGACGTTTGCTTCCATTTCATGGAATTTATAAATAACAGGAACAAATATTATTTTTAGCACTGCATGAAAGAGAGTTCCAAAATGTCCATTAACAAGATGTTACTTATGATTATTTCTAAAACAAATATGCATCCAAAAGTGCATGCATCTGTTAATAATCCTTTGAATACAAAGCCTCTTTCAGAAATTGAAAAGGGCAATAAAAATACAAGGAAGTTCATATGCAGTGGCTATAAGAGGAAAACTTTCAACGTAAGGAAGTAAATAGTCAATCTCTATGACTTCAATATTACACGGATATGACCCAATTAAATTGTATAGACAGGCAGATATCAAAATTTGGTCAAGCAACATGTTTATATAATTGTACATGTATTAAGCTTCCAGGGTACTATAATAATTTACTAAAGAGAAACATGGCTTTACTAATTATTAAAAAAAATTTTTTGTTGTTTTTTTAAAAAAATAATTGCTCATGATGATATTTGCATTAAACTGACTTTAAAAACCAGCAAAGTAGTAAAGTAGTGATATCTTACAGAAGTATTTCTTTATTAATATTATAATATTGATTTCTTTCAAATAATGTATCTATTTTCTATGAAGTCTATATTTACAATGGTACATCTAAACAAAGTATTTTCTCATTTATTGAAGAATAACATATCTTTCAGAACAAGAAAAAAAAAGAACTAACAGATAATTGTAGCAGCTCGCAAACTCAGATTTATTTTAGAAAAAAAAAGAAGAACATTTTAATATATATCTGAGTACCCAGGCCTCTAAAATTTGTTCATAAGTTGAAACAACTTCACAATATGTGTAATACAGCTACTTAGCTACGTAAATCAGTAGAGAAATAGATTTTAAAATAAAAAAAAAGAAAAAAAGTCTAATATCTAAATTAATCACCACAATCTAATATCATTTGGGAAATTGTGATAAAAAATTATACTATCTTTGTTTTCATCTTTGTTAAAGTAGATTATGCCAAAATAATTATGATTTAAAATTGAATTTAAAAATATGTAAACTTTTAGCTTTATTGTACTCTTATTGAATGGAATATTTGTGGTCTTTAAATATCTATTGACTGGTTTTTGTAATATTTTAGAAGAATAAAGGATGAACATTATATTTTAAAATAATAATAATATTAAAAAAATCAAAATAACACATCTAATTATAATAAGTAAAAAAATTAAAAAATACTTACTGTTGACCTCTTTTTTTTTCATCATATTTTTGCTGTCCTTTTATTTGTTTTGTTGGTATTTGTTGTAGAAGCTGTGTTTGCATTTGGACTGGTACTGTCAGTTTCTAAAGAATTCAAGAGAAATTTAACAAATGAAAGATTTAATTTTAAATGAACTGATAAAAATTTTAAAATAAATGAATACTTTATATGCTTAGTTTTTCTCCTAACAAAAGTAGAGCTGCAGCAACATTTAATAAGATCCAAATTTAGAATTTAATTTAAATTAGGGGCTTTCAATTACATATAGTATCTAAGAGGTATGGCTTACTTTCCCACTAACATTTAGAGGTTCAAAAACTCCATGTACAGCACTGTGGTCATTTAATGAGAGTTAACATTTATTTAGGGCTGCACATTCCTCATGGTGTCCAGCCAGGATTAATTATTTGCCTATATCCTGCCACAGATACTGTCAATTTCCTGGTATCTCATTTTTAAAAAATAGGTTTTTACCACTTACATAACTGATCAAAGGTATAAATCAAAGAAGATCCAATTTCTGTGGCAAAAACAGGGAAAGTATTGTAAGAAATAGGGAAAAAAATACTAGAAAAATACCATACTCATAAGAGAAAAGGGCTAGATTACTTTTTAACACTTTGTTCTTCTAAGGGAATTTCAGCCTCCACCCAAAGATTCAGTTAACTTACAGAATGTTTGGCTTCTCCAAAGGGATATCTTTTAAAATAAGGAGATTATAATAGGATACTATTATTAGGGGTTATTTGATGCTGTATATGATAACGCACAACATACACTTTCAAATTCAAGTTTATATATTACATTTACATAACTGTACACTGTACAGCCTACAGAACATCTAAATTACCTAGCAGAAAATTAAAAAAAAGAAAACTGTTACCAATACTTATATAAAAAAACAATACACAGAGTATACCCAGGTTTTGATCTTACAAATCATCAGCATATTACGACGCTTGACCATATATATATATTGCCTAAGAACTAGATACAAATTGTAACATGATAACAACATAGGATGGATGCCATATGGCAGGCAAAAATAATCTTATGATAGAATGGTTAACACAAAGGAGTAGTATTATAAGAATAAAAGAGATCAACAGAGAAACTGGATGCCACTATAAAAATGTATCATATTAGAAGTCAATTACTTCAGAGGAGGGTAGAAAGGACTCCATAAGTAATTATATATTTTAAAAAAATTGTTATGGAATTCTTAAAATAAAAACAAACATAAAACATATTTTTTTCTTTTCTTTTTAAAGCAGGACTGCCATATTTTTGTAAAAAAATATACTGAATACTGAAGAGCAATTTATAACTATTTGTAAATTCCTCTTAATCTATAAAGAAAACAAATTTAAAAAATAAAACAAAAAAAATGCATTAATATAGAACAATGTGACTATTCAATAAAATAATAAAAGTTACCTGCTTCCTCTTTTTCTACTTTATTGCTACCAGTACCAGCTATAATAAAAGTAAAAAAAAATGAAAATTGAAAATTTATTTTAATAGTAAATTCAAAATTTAACCCAGGTGCAATTACAAACAGAAATATCATGATCATTTTCAAATAATATTTTTCCTTTCAAGAAGAATTCCAATTTTAAACATCAAGCTTTTTTCAAATTTGTTAAACACAATGAGAAAGCACTGGCATGTGAAGTGGGATGTGGGGAGAGCGTGCTGTTTAAATACAAATATTGACACTGTAATTTTAGATAGATGCAGTGTTTTTCCTGTGTGGGATTGAATAATATAGTCAGTATGATATAGCACTAATGTTTGCTACGCCTCGGCTTTAATCTTAATCAATACGTTATTATTATAATTAAATTTAATTTTTAAAAAATCCATTGAGTAATCTATATGTATAATTCACCAGAAATTAGGACAAGCACAAGATGCGAGCAAGCAAGCATGATGAATTACTCTCGCTTGGGTTGACCAAAAACAGTTTTTGGTTGACAAGTGAGGATGGTGTGGGGGAGGGGCGGCAGACACCCCGACGCTCACTCACGTTGTTCTCACTTCTTTGCTTTGCTGTTTGTGGTCCTTCTTCCCCCCACCTTCTTTGCACTTTCTATGAGAAAGTCTGCGGCGTATGCTATGCCGCGTGTAATATATAGTAAATAATATTTCCCATTGTAAGCAGTAAGACACCAATTGTACTTACAGACAGAGGTCCAAATTAACTCTGCCACAGCTGCAATTATAAGCAAACCATTCACTATGCAGAAGATGATTAACATTATTTTCCACAGTGCCAATTCAAGATCTAGTTCAAAGAAATAAAAAATTAAAATGTGTTTACTTTTTAAAAAATGACTTTTTTCCCCTTTGTTCCTAAAATGTAATCCAAAAGTCAGAAGTATTGAAGGGTGAAGGATTAATTTTAATACCAAAAAATAAGTTATATATTTTTGTATGGCATGTGACATTGTCACTTAAAAAAATTAAAACTCATTCAATAATCGACTGCTATAAAAAGAGTAATGATATACATAAAGGTGAATAGACTGTATTACAAGTTAATAAATACATGTACTAGAATATTGTTAAAAAAGGAATCAATCCAAATTAATATATAAAAATGTTATTCTTTTTCTTAAGTTTTTCTGTACCTTATTTTATTTGATAGTATTTTCCAAATATTATATTTCAAGACATCTTTTTTTCATTTTAAAAAATTGTTTGTTTTTTATTTGGCGTCCATCTCAAAACTTGACATTTGGTGTCCGTCTCAAAACTTGACAAACAACTTTTTCTTTTGATTAACCTCTTCAATCTTATTACATTTACATTATCAAATAACACATAATTAAAGTCTTACCACATTTGCAAGGACCAGCCTGGGCAAACACAATAATCAAAATGATGTCAAGAACTTCAGAAAAAATCAGTAATCCAATCGAGAGATACAAAATAACCGTCTTCTTGTCCTTTTTAAGGGCTTTGAAAAACAAGCAAAAAACTATTTTGCAGAAGACATTTCCAATTTGCTTCAATCATGTAAAAACAAGGCTGCTAATAAGAATGTATAATTAACAAGAACACTAATAACACTTTTCAATTATTTACATTCAAAATGTGTTACTAATTTTTAGAATGGTAGATCAACATTAGCTGTAATGCTTTATTAATACTTAAATAAACGTTTGTAAAAAACTAAATTTTTAAATAGCATATATTGTATATATAACCTAATAGTAAAAATTTTAAATCAATTAAAAGCGACTAAATTTTAAAAACTTTAAATAATTGTAACCACTCATAATTTAATTTTAATTACAACAAATAATCTTAAAGATTCTTACAAAGAACTAGAATGGCTATGCCTGTGCATATTATAACAAGGATGGCAGCATAAAAGATGACAGACAAAGCAATAGCCCAGTCTTCACAGTCCAGTGAACAGTGTGGTAATTTTGTTACTGAAATATAGTCATAAATAGATCAGCCCTAAATGATAATATGAAAAAGAAAGCAGTAATCAATCGAAATAAAAATGTGAAAGAAAACCTTTAAAATAAAAATAATAAAATTATATATAACAAAAATGATAGGCAATGACCTTTTTTAACAAAAAAATTAATATTTAGAGCATCAATGGAATTAAATTTAAAAATTTAAAACTCTAAAATGAGCTAAATTCATGGTATAAATTAAAAAGTGTGTAAATGATGAATGCCTATCATTTTTTAAAAAGTACCCAATATGGGTATATGAAGACTAAGATGAAATCACAATGAAGTTGAGTAGTTTCTGATGTGTCAATAGTTGAACAATCCTGGGCACAACATAGAATACAGAGAAAATGGTATTCAATGCACATCAAGTTGAATTAGAAAGGACTTCTATAAAATGAGTGGAGGTGGGGAGTCTTAAATTCAAAAGCAGACAATTTAGACAATAGAGTAAGAAGTGTACACGATCTTGTGGACATCCAGTGAACTAGAGTAATGTATATAAACTACTTTAGGTTCTCTGTGTAAATAACAAGAAGTTAGTAATTTGTTTAAATTATAAATATCCTCCAAAGTTGATGTATTGAAATGGTTTTTATTTGAAATCACAAATGTTACTACTAAGAATTTAGAGACATTAATTTCATGAATAAATAATGGATTTACTCATTTACTTTTAAGTAAATAATTTACATTATACCATTTGCTTACTCAAAGATTGAAAATTAATAATCTTTTGCTCTTTCATAAGAGAAAAAACTTCTAAACATTATGATTGTAATGATTGTTTCAGAACATTTATAACTCCAAAATAATATAAATGCATGTGGCAAATGCAAACAAAGAGGAGTTAGGAGTTGAAGAGGAACTATATGTTGATGTTCTCTGAGAGCAACCCATAATATATTAATTATTACAAAGTATCTTTGCAAAGAATTGATAATGATTAAAGTTTAAAAAGCTTAAAAAGTTAAAAAGCAAAAAGATATTTAAGATTAATAGTGGCTGAGAATAATAAAACAATTTAAAAGGAGTATTATCCTCAGGTGGTTGATAAATATCTTTCTAAAAATTAACAGTTGTATAACACAATCACAAAGCGCAGAAGCAATAAGCAAATAAATATTTGCAACTTAGACTTATGAATACCTTCAGAATATGTAATAATAATAATCTTAACTTTGTTTCCATTTAAATTTATAAAATATAAATTAAATAAACTGATAAAACTACATTAAAAGTTAAGCACTTAAATGTATTGCCTTTATCACTCCCAGACGCGGAAAAAAAATATGAATGTGGAATATGTTAAACATCATAAAAGTAATGATGTGTCAATTATTCATTTACTTGGTTTTCCTTTTGGCTACTAAGAATAATATGAGTTATATAAATAGGCGAAACTTAGTCTGTCAGAATCTAAGTTAATTATTCAAGACATCATTGTCACGTGAGAATCACGAGATTAGTGATAGAGTAGTCACATGGGTAAAAGCGTGCGAAAGGGAGTTCAGAAAGTAATGGCGAATGTGTGGCTGAAGTGGCTGATGTCTCCACGTTGTGAAACCTCAAAGTTATATTTCTGTATATAGTGTGCATATTAAAGTTATTTTGTTGACAACAGTATTTCAAGGATTTATTGCACGAAAGTTTTTGATATGTGAGAACGCCTACAATACAACATATAACCAACGGATAATTTGACTAAGTGACTTATTTTATTCAAAACTTTGGACCATCGGATGTGTTTTGTCAGAGAGGCAGATACAATCATAACTCCAGATACAGAGATTGTGATCAGCCATGGAGAAGGAATGACTAACAAGATGTAGATGATAAAGGAAAAATGAAACAAGCAGAATCAAGATCTAGTGATACTGTGGCCACTATTAACAGTCATGGAAAGCTGAAATTCTACCCAGTTTACATCAATAATAGAAAATGTATGTGTCTTCGTGATTCAGGATGCACAACGATTGTGGTCCACAGTAGGATGGTGGAAGAAAAAGAATATGATGGTCAAAAAGACACACTAATAATGGCTGATGGCACAAAGAGAGTGTCCAACTGCTACTCTTACCATCAACTCACCCTGGTTTCAAGGTGAAGTCCGAGCAAGAGTTTTGAAAGATGCCATTTGTGATCTCATCATAGGCAATATTGAAGGTGTTGTAGACAATTCTGATGAAATATTCAAAGCTTGGTGTGACAACAGCTATCAATTATGTGCTGCTGTACAAACCAGAGCCACCACAAAAAGAAAAGAGAACATAGACATTGAAGTTGATGAGAAACTTGAAATAGGAAGCCAACTAATGTCAAAACAAGAATACAAACAACTACAAGAAGAAGATAACACAATAATGGAAATAAAAATGAAACTTAGCAAAGACAATGAAACAGGCCACAACAAAAATTTCAAGCTAGATAAAGGCATATTGATAAACATTGCACAAGCTGATACGTGCAAAAGAGTGGTTCCTCCTAAAAAGTTACAGGAAACCATTATCAAAATGACACATGACAGTCCTTTAGATGGACACATGGGCGCCAAGAAAACAATTGCTACAATAGCAGAAAACTTTTACTGGCCTAAAATGGCTAGACAGATAAAAGAATACATCAAGAGATGTACAGTGTGTCTACGACATAATCCCAAAAATGGAAAGTACACAGCGCCAATACAATCATCTGACAAGGCAAAGTTCTTATTCGAGAAAATTGCCATAGACCTAATAGGAACATTCAAAAAGATGTCAAAGAAAAAACATATGTATGCTCTTACCATAGTGGACATAGCCACCAGATGGGGTGAAGCTATTCCACTGAAGTGAATAGATGCAGAAAGTATATGCACTGAATTACTCAATGTTTTCAGCAGATATGGTTTTCCTCAAACCCTTCTTTCAGACAATGGCAGCCAATTCAAGGGACAGATGACACAAGCTATTATGAAAATGTTAAATAGTACACAAGTGCACAGCACAATTTACCATCCACAATCAAATGGAGTGATTGAAAGACTAAACAAAACCATCAAGAATATGCTATTAAAGGTTACACCAGACCATTAAGAAAGATGGCGTGCATATTTACCTTTAGTACTATTTGCATACAACAGCAGCAAGCATGAAAGCACAGGTTTTAGTCCTTTTGAGTTAATGTTTGGTCAAAACCCTGCAAGTCCTTTGAAAAATTTCAAAGAAAGACTTATAAGCAAACAAGATGCCATACAGGACAGATATCAGCTGATGAAAGAAACTAGAGATAAAATACTCTACAGTATTGAAACAGCAAAACAAAGACTAATCAAGCAAGGTACAAGACATAGAGAAATAAAAAATAAACACAGACAATTAAGAACATTTGAGCCAGATCAACAAGTCTTAGTATTGTTACCAAACGCGAAGAATGAAATCACATGGGAAGGTCCATACAACATTGTAGAGAAACTTAGTGATGTCACATATAGTGTCAATATAAAAGGACATGTGAAAAAATTACACATTGATAAACTAAGAGCATATGGTGACAATAAGGAAGAAAAACAAACAGTAAATATCATCAGCAAAGAAAATGATGAAAATGACAGTACAATGAAAAAGAAAAGCCCTGACAGTGAAAGAATATCATCTGACATACCAGATAATATGAAACACAGAGTAATGAAAATTTTTCAAAAATACAAAGGTGTCATCACAAAAGAAACAGGAAACACAAAAACTGTGACTCATAAGATACAAGTATTAGAACATGAACCTTTCAAGACTAAAGTATACCCTATTCCAAAGGCATATAGAGACACAGTAAAACAAGAAATTGATTACCTACTCAAAGAAAACAAAATAATAAAAGCAGTTGAAGCTAACTATACCTCACCAACTGTCATAGTAAAAAAGAAGAATGGAAAGATTCGACTATGCTGTGATTACAGACAATTGAATAATATTACAAAATTGGACCATGAACCTATTGGAGACCCAAGAGACATTATAGACAGAATTGATAATTCCAGAATATTCACTATATTTGACTTAAACAGGGGTTTTTGGCAGATAAATATGGATCCTGATTCTGTCAAATATACTGCATTTGTAGCTATGGAAGAAGTATATGAAAAGTTAGTGATGCCATTTGGATTAGTCAACAGTACAGCCACTTTTAGCAGATTTATGAAAGTGATGCTACAAGGCATTCCAAATGTGGTACATTACATAGACGACATATGTATCCACACTAAAGATTGGGAAACACATATCCATACACTTGAAGCTGTACTGGATAGACTCAAGAAATACAATGTGACAATCTCACCACAAAAGATCAACATTGGAAAGAAATATATTGATTTTCTGGGATACAGAATAGGTGGTGGTGCAGTCACTCCTACTGCAGATAATGAAAACAATATCTTTAATCTGTCAGTCCCAAAATCTTAGAAACAAGTGCAGGCCCTGCTGGGACTATGTAACTTTTACAGACCTTTCATTGCAAATTATGCAGAAATTGTTCACCCACTAACAGAAATGACAAAAAACACAGATATTCGAAAATTTCAGTTTTCAGGAGATTGCCTCAACGCATTGGAGAACATTCAGGAAGCATTTAGGAAGAAACCCATCTTAGTTACACCTCAATGGGACAAATCTTTCATTGTTTCTACTGATGCATCTTCTATTGCATTAGGAGCGTGTCTCATACAAAAACATGATGGTATTCTTCATCCCATACAATATCTGAGCAGAAATTTGACAAAAACAGAATGTAACTACAGCACCATAGAGAGAGAATGTTTGGCCATAGTGTGGGCTCTACTTCAAAAATACCTTCTAGGTAGAACATTCACTCTTCTAACAGACCACAAACCACTTGTGGCATTCAACAAGAAGAAAATAAGCAACGCAAAAGTAAATAGTTGGGTCTTCTATTAGCCGACTACATTAAACCTGTTAAAGGAAAGGACAATGTGGTTGCAGACATATTAAGTAGAATGACAATAAATAAAGACATTCTGTGAATTCCTAAAAGGTAAAAACCAGAGACTGTATTAATATTAGTATTTTTATTTGCTGTACAATAAACAAGGAGCAGTGTTTGAATTCCACTGGACAATATATTTAATTTTAATATTAATATTATGAATATTGATTGTTAAATGTTGTTTTAATTACACAAAATTATAGTTGTTTTAAAATTTCCGTTTCATTTTTTCAGTACAGGTAGACTGTTGAAGTCCTACAGATTTTTTTCTCTCGATTTTCATGTCTAGATATTGTGTTTAAAGTAATGATAGTGCAATGATGATGAACATTTGAATGTAGATTAATTTGAATATATATTAAGACTAAAAATGTTTTATTTCATAAACATTTTTTTTGAAGGATGTGGGTGAATGTCACGTGAGAATCACAAGATTAGTGACAGAGTGGTCACATGGGTAAAAGCGCGCAAAAGGGAGTTCAGAAAGTAATGGCGAATGTGTAGCTGAAGTGGCTGATGTCTCCACGTTGTGAAACCTCAAAGTTATATTTCTGTATATAGTGTGCATATTAAAGTTATTTTGTTGACAACAGTATTTCAAGGATTTATTGCACGAAAGGTTGTGATATGTGAGAACGACTACAATACAATATATATATCAAACCAATGGGTTACAATTGTGAATTTACTTTTTTTTGTATGACCCCTTAACTACTATAAACCCCGAAATCTCCATAGATTCTGTATTATACAAAAAAATAGCCAGTCTTGCAAAATAAATATATTTTTTCATTTTAACATAAATTGAAGATTTCTATTGAGTCGTTTTCTTTCAAATGTATACCAGTTAATCTTGGAAATATATTAACTTTGGTATGTATTGCAATTAAATATATCATTTATTGTATTTTAAGTAGATTTATGTAAAAGATTTAGATGTGGTTCTTTGGAAAAAAATAGGAAAAATATAAAATATGCACCATATGTACTTGTTCTAAAGCCGACCTTTATTCATTTCATTTATTTTTGTGAATGTTTTAATACATTGTTTACAAATTTTGTTTTCAACAACGAATTTTAATGTACACGCTGTCGCCACTGTTTACCAAAGATTTTTTTTGTTAAATACCGGTAATTCTTGCCTAACAAAGAGCACAAAGACAAAGATAGGCAGTACTAAGTAAACAATCATAATGACCAATTTAGATTGTAGTTTTAAAAAAATGTGTACCATTTTGTTTAAAACGTCATATTATTGTTGGGGGGTCGGCTAGCGAGCGGGTTATACACTTTTAATACTTTTCTCTTCCAAAAGTAGGGGGGTCTGCTTATGAACAAACGGGCTATAGAACAAGTATATATGTTTTTTTATTATTTTAAAAGGGCACATGGGTGAAAAAGGCATATTTGGTAGGGGTTTCATATTTTTTTTTATAAGGCTGTAGTTAAAAATAACTTAAAATTTTGAAGAAAGAAAAAAAAACACTATTTTATAATGTGTAATTTCACATTTTTCTATATAGATAAATGGCACACACACAAATTCTGAAAATTTGATATGGGTATTTAATATTTAAAAATATGTTTACTTTTTTTCTAAAAAAAGAAAGATAGATTGGATGTTATTTAACTATATATTTTAAAGAAATAAATAAACATTGTTTTGAAAGAGGAATTTCTGAGAGGGAACCACAGATGCAACTCATATTTAAACAATTGTTGCTATCACATAGAGAAAACAATCATTAGCATAATTTAATCAGGTTGAATCGAAGACTTAATATTTTTTTTTCGGACTAACTCGTCCCATACAATATGGCCTGTAATACCTCCTCCCTGCACACCACTTTATAAACATATACTAATATTCTGAATTTTAAAGTAAATAATTATATTTAATTTGACTATTAACATTTATACATTTTCACAACTTTTTAAGAACTCAGTTGTCAAAAGAGAAGAAAATGAGATATTTTAAAATGTAAACTTTCTTAATGTAGGTTAGTTCGGTTTTTTTTTCGTCAAAAGTAGCATTTGCCTAAAAATAATATACATTGCAATGAATTTTGTTATTTCATTCTGCTTTCTAAAAAGAGGGAGCAGAATTGTTTCCGTTTTTAAGGTAAGAATTATTAATTAGTTTTGCATTAAGTAAGATTATTCTGATGCCAATACAATAATGGGGTTCCACAAGCCAAGCAACCAAATCAAGTTTATTATAAAAAAGTACCGTACCAAGTGGAGCAGTGGTAGAATTAGTAGTAGGCACAGTAACTTTAGGCACAGAAACTGTTGAACCAGTGCTCATTGTTGTTGTGCCATTGCTAACAACTGGACAAAAATGGGTTTAAAACTGTTAAGGGCTATAATTTATTTCCTTGGGATTAACATGAAAATAAATATTCACTTAAAAGAGGTTGGATAACATTTGTCCGGATACTTCAAAATAAAAGGAAAAAACCGGCAATAATTTGTTATAGATAGATTTTTTTAATACCTGTGTATATTAAATCTATATTAACAACCCTAACTGTTGCTTTAAAGTACTGTAATTGTAACTACTAAGAAATTTAAACAATAGTATACTATATTTTAGAAGTCAAATTTATATATATTAAAGGGATCTGCAATGATAGACATAAAATAATACAATTTGGTAATCAAGTTAATACATTAAAACATGTCAATTACATTGATATGTTATATAATAGTGTGATTTACTCATCAAGCATAAAACAAACAAAAAATAACAGTCAAATAGCAAAAGAAACAGATTGAGGGAAGTAATAAAATATATAACTTACAGAAATCTTTGTTTTGTTTTTAAATTTTTATGTTACTGTTTTTTAACTGAATTTTTTCATAATACTTTCACATTTAGTTATTCCATTGCATTCATTTTGTTAATACATAATTAATATTTTTATAGTAAATTTGTAATAGGAAAAGGATCTCAATATATTTTATATCACAGACTTTATTAGTATTAACTGAATTTCCATCTGCGGAGATTAATATTGACGCCCCTATAAAAAAGTATTGCTCTTCAGCCCAATTTTTAAAATTATTTTACAGATATTATTTGCATAGCCATATTTACACAATAAAAGCAGTGGCGTAGCTAGCGGTGGGGGCGGTCCGCCCCGGGCGGCATTTGTGGGCATTTGAAAAGTACAAACATTTCCAACAACCGCCCTTTTTCTTTTGAAGGGGGAAAACCAAGGTGAAACAAAAATATTCGTAATTCCGAGTCTTAATTAACGGATTCACACAATATTTGTTTGATTACATAGTAGATATTATAACTAACGCAAAACCGTTCAAAAATTTTTAATCGCTCAAAAAACTTATCCATTTGTTTGGAAAACTAAGCGGTATAAGTCACAGATGACGCTTTTATAAGAAAACTACCCAAAAACACACATCACCGCTGGGCCGATTAATCTGTGCTATTAATATCGCCACGACAGTTCTTACGTGGAATTTTGACATTCGAAGAATGATGCGCGAACAAGTACCTACACTGTGGTTCAAATATTGTGTTTAACTTGCAAGTAGTAATTTATGTTACTGATTCAGTTTTCAGTAAATTATTGAAGGTAAGTTATTAAAAATTAAATTTATTTTGTTTTTATTGCATTAAAGTAGCACAAATAATTTGTGTTTTTTATTAAAATACGGTTATTCATTAAGCATGTTACGCCTATCCATATTAAATTAATAGTAATGTGTAAATAATTTGAATTCGTCTATTTTATGGAAAATAATTAAGATTTATGAAAAGAATATATAAATATTTAAATTTCTCAATAAACACCACAACAGGCATAATAATTTTGAAAAAGACATACTTTAAAATTTCAAGCGTCTTGGAAAATTTGACATTTGAAGAAGTAACTAGGAAAACGAGATCAGAGGCTGGAATTTTACTCAATTCAATGCAATCCTTTTCTCTTCTGTTATCTCAATTTATGGGAACCAACCATTTTTTAAATTAATGCAAAGCCATTGCATGGAACAAAGAGATGTGCTAATACAAAATGCTGTTATATCAGCACATTTGTGAAGAGATGGAGATATCAACTGAACGCCTAGTTAAAAGGAGAAAAAATATGAGTAGGGAAAATTCAGAAGACGTGGTTCTATCTTTAGAACAAGAAGTACAACGATAATTTTTTAACGCTTTGATGAGTTGCATGTCCTTGCAAGAAAATATTCGTATATAATAACATGTAACCTACTAAATGAAGCATTTGAACATCAAATAAATTACTTTATTGACATTGACAGTTCAATTTGGAAAGAAAAAAGATCCAGGTTTTTATGACTGTACCTACACTACAAGAAGAGGCATTATGTTAGAAAAACGGGGGAAAAGGCACCCTTGATCTATTAAAATTTATTCAACAGTATAGATTGGAAAATTCTGTACCCAACATTGTAATTTTGTTATGAATTTTTTCAACTATTGCTATCAGTGTTGCTAGTTGTGAAAGGAGCTGCTCCAAACTGAAGTTGATAAAAATTATCTTCATTCCACAATGAGCGATTAAAGACAACAAAATCTTGCAATACTGTCCATAGAAAATAGAACAAGATATTACAAATAATTTTAATTTTGATAACATAATACACGATTTTTCTATTATGAAAGTTAGGAAAGTAAATGTATAAATATGTTTACATACTAATGTACAGAGGCGTAATTGGGTTTTTGACGCCCTTGGCTAATTTTTTTTGGCGTCTTTTATTTAAATAAAAATTTAAAATTTAGAGATTTAGCGGCGCCCTTTTGAACTGGCGCAGGCCGCGTCCTTGGCAACTGCCCCAATGCCAAGCCGTTGTTACACCACTGCTAATGTATACAATTTCTTAGTTTGTAAAAAAAAAGCATCTATTTATAAATAAAAATTAAAAGAATAGTAATTGGTAATGTTTTTTTGGGTGTTAATTTGGAATATGTTTTGTCTCATGAGGGGGGGACGACGACCTGCGACCTCAGTAACTTTCTTGTGGCCTTTAAAACAAGTATCTTTTATTTTTTATAAATGTGTATTTTTAGGTATATAATCTTATGCGGCCTCTTTTATTACTGCTTACATAAATATGGCATGCAATGGTAAACATGTTCCCCACCTTTACTTTGTTTCAATTTTAATTATTTACTCATGTTTATTAATTTTTAAAAACCATAATACATAAAATACATGTATAATCGCCTAAGTGGCCGTCCATAAATGAAGCACGCTATTTTGGCTGATCTTTCACCCCTTCCCCCCTCGTCACAAAAACTTAGACCCCTTCTTCAATAAGATGCCACAAAGCTTTGACATTAAAAAGCCGTATTTTCTCTTTGAAAATGAGCACGTTTGAAATTAAAATTTTTCCATTTAACCCCTTTACCAGGTATTAAAAATGTTAAAACTAACCCTTATTTGGCGAATAAATCTAAAACAGTACGGTAGACCGAAGAAGTCATAGTGTACACAAAAATTTGATTGTTTCTTAAAAATCAAAATAAAATATTTAGGTATTTTTGAGGCCTATGGCTTCCCATAGTTTTGAGCACTGTAACTACGTCATAGCATTTTGGACGAGAATAATCGGGTCTGCCGCATACTGCAGATCATAATATCATTTGGACAATTATAGTCGGGTCTACCGTGTAAAGGTCAATAGATCAAGACGAATATAGTCGGGACAACCGGTAAAGGGGTTAAGAAAAGTGGAAATTTATCTAAAGTTGCACGTTTTGACGTGACGTCACATTTCTTAAACACCCCCCCCTCGTCACACATCATCACAAACGTATGTGACTACAGGTGCGTGACGTCATTTATGGACGGCCCCTAAAAAGGGCTGCAAATTGGAGACCGCCCCGGGGCGGCAAAAGATCTAGCTACGCCACTGAACAAAAGTATACTACATTTGATTGATATGATCATTAAGCTTAATCTTAAATATGTTTTAATATTTTAGAAAGAAAAAAAATTGATGATGTAAGCCTCTGAAAATATAAGAAGCTTAAATACTTATTTAAAATTGTGTGTCATATCTGGGTAACAAAGCCTATTAAATGATGGTATAAGACTGCCAAAATAATAAGCAACAACTAAAACACCAGCAAACTTAAATGTAGCAATGTTATCCACTACACCAGACCCTACATCAATATACCTGTAATTCTGTTAAGTGAGCTTATAACAATATGAACAAAGACAAAAAGTTCTCAAATAGATTACGATGGCAAATACATCTCACATTGTGAGTTTATACCAAATAAAAATTTAAAGAAGGAAGTATCTTTGTAGCCTCAAGGCATTTACTTGGGTAAGACTGTATACTGTGGCAGAATAAGGAATATATGCAAACCACAACTAACGTCTCAAAACCAATGTGATCGGAAAATGTTTGGTAATCATCTACATCCTGATATCAAATATAAGCAGAAGTGAAGTATAACATTTCTGAGGGAAAAAAGTTAATTGCCCCTAGAACACTGATTTTTAAAAACAAAATTGACCTAAACTAGATACAAAGTTATTTGTTTAAAACAAGTATGATTATGTTATTGGTGTTGAAATTTGTAAAAAATATGGATTAGAAGTTGAAAATTTAGGCCATGATTATTATCATTATTTTGGTTATATTATAAATGTTTTAGTTATCATTTTCAATTAACTTATTAATAAAAGATTATATTTCAATTTCATAATTATATATGGGTGTGTCCTGTTATGTCAATGTAAAAACACTTGTTTCTCTATCAATATGTTTTAATAATTTTTTAGGCCAAGATCTTGCATATTGATGATATTACAGCAAGTTATAAACTAGATGGGTTTTGGGGTGAAAAAAAAAGGGGGGGGGTCTGAATAGTCCAGTCCATGGTCATATACCTTAAGATATTGTTAAACCTGACATAGTTTAACCTTCTTGCTTCAAATAATTTCCTAGTTTAATGAATGGGCATTTTCCAACAAAAATAATAATTCATTAAAAAAAAACCAACAGGTTTTTTAAGCAAAGCACAAAAACAAAATGTCATATACTAAGGAACTTCAAGGTCTATACTTATAACTTTTAGAACAAATTATTGTCCTTGGAGAACATACTTAGTGTTACTTAACTATCAACATATTTTAATGTTTTTAAGTGTTTTTAATCACTTCTTAGCTATATGCAGAAGAAAAAGTAAGTATTTCAGTCTGGAAGAAGCTGCAGGGTTTCAAAATACAAAATAGCACCCAAAAAAATAGTATGAACAAAGAGCATACCGTAAGTAGACGTTGGTGCAGTAGTGGTGACCTCCTCTGATTTTACATTAATTAAAATTAGCTCATAAATTAAATGCAATATTTATATAATGTCAAGAAAAAAAATATATATGATTAAAAAAAAGAGAGATAAATTGGCAATTAAAAAATTAAACCTCAATTTGAAGAAAAGAATGGTTGCTACACATTTTCATTACACAATGCTGCTTCTCCAAGAATACCGCCCACATTTCATTCATTTTCAGTTAAAACATGTTTCCTTTCTAAAATTTTAGTCAGGGATATATGTAATACTGCCAATGTGTTTATACATATATACAACATTAATATTAAATGATTGAATTTTTGTTGTGAATTTAAATACAGTAGGGCCCACTTAACTCGAGCCCGGTTAACTCGTCAGCTCTATTAAGTCGACGTTTTTTATTGGAACCACCAAATTCTCTCTTTGTCTTTGCATTTTTTCATCAGTTAATTCGATTTTTTTAATTCGCCGAACCCTAATATTTCGAGCACAAAAGTGGGCCAAATTTGCCACTTACTTAGCGTGGTTATCTCGATCCCCATGACCAATCGCCAGCTTTTAAAAATGTTAGATGTTATTTTGTATAATAAAGGGAAGGCATAGAATTTCGCTAGGTCTGCTGGTGACGTCACAGCCCGCTTGTGTTCAGCTCTCAGCGCTGTGTTGCTTCTGGTACTATGCCAATCGCCAGATTTTGAAAATGTTAGTTATCGATTTTTTATAAACCAAGGCCACGCATCGAATTTCGGCCTCGCGGGGTATGCTGATGACGTCACAGCCCACTTGCCTTAAGCTCTCAGCGGTGTGTTACTAACTTAAATCGCCAGCTTTTGAAAATGTTACTTATCGGCCGCGTAAGTGATGCCGATGCCGAGTATTACGTAATTGCTCCAATAGCAAAGATGCACGCAGAATCGCATGTCTAAAACATTTCGTTTCGTATGAAATAACAAAATGTACCGTGTGTAGACTAGTTGTCATTGGCAACCATTCATCCTTCAACCTCATTTTGACTCTATTACTACTGCTTTGTTCTCATTGTTTCATTCATAAGAAGTGGCAGTGTGCAAAAGCCATTTAACTATTGGTTAGAATTAATTAAAATGTGTCAAAGTTGAAGGTTCAAAAGTTCAAAAGGAGTTCCTAATTTATTTGTGTACATTTTTATAGAGAAGAGTTCGCTTTGTCATGAGTCATATATAGGTCATATTAGACAAACAAATAACGGCAACGCCTTTGTGTAAAAAAACCCTCCAAAAACAATCATATTTTCATTTATTAACGCTATTGATGGGACGATACCAAAATCATAGGGTGCTTACTGTAAACAAGGCTCCCCAGATTTTAAAATATATAATATAACAGACTACAGACAGTTTACCCACCCCCACTCTCAATCTCCCACACAATTGTTGGTTAGTCCGATTAGCACTGAAGTTACCGAAGGAATTCTGAGTTCATTGTAATCTGAGGGGACGGGGTGTGTTATTTATTTGTGTAGCTTGTAAGGAAAGTCACCAGTCACCAGCGGACCCTGTGCGCGCACTCGGGCACACACGCGGTGTGGCGGGCAGAGTAGATGAATTCGTTATACATGTAGTTATGTACTAGGAAAAAAAAATCTGCGCTAACGCAATAAAGGGTTATATTTAAACTTAAACGGTCCTTTAAAACGAACGGTCTTAAAAACCTAAGGAAAGAGTGAAGAAATAGCATCTCGATATTCCGATACGATTCCGATTAATTGTCCCATCACTAATTAACGCACATCATGTATATAAAGAAATTTCAAGCGCAAGTTAATATTTTGCCACCATATTGGTTTTTGTTTAACTCGATGATCGGTTATCTCGGCGCCATTTTTCATACCCCGAGGCTGTCGACTTAAGGGGGTCCCACTGTATTTGGGATATTTGTCCTTGTCATGTGTTTGAATTAAAAAGTCTCAATTATTAAATTACTAATAAGTTTTATCTCAACATAAAAATATAAGAAATTATAGTGGAACATTGGATTACAAATGCCTCCTGCTATGAACAAAATGAGACAGCCGAAAAATATTTATTTTTTTTAAGTAACAATTTTCCCAAAATTGCTTTCTTGACAAGAAATATGGATTAAAGGTTTTAAATATATTGTACATTTAATTTATTTATTGTGTAACAATGCAAGAGAATAAACTCACTAATAAAGAAAAAATGAATACTTTCAAACCAGGATTGTCAACTTTGTACACTTTCACTTTTTTCTACTAAGTCAAGTAACATGGCTCTTGATACAACTAAATATTACAGGAGTGAGATTATTTTTTACCTACATGCTCATAGAATAGTTGCGGTTTAGAAGTTTCAATTTTTAAATAAGATGTCATCAATTTTTGTTATTTCCATATAATTCTTGTATATCGTATAAAATTTCACTATACAATCTTTCCCATTAATAGTCTTTGATAAACATCAGTTTAAATAATTTTAATTTAAAAAGTTTTAAAATGTTTACCTATAGTCAGAACGCAGGGATCAAAATCTTTCACAGGTGTCTCCAAAACATCTCCACAAAGAGAAAAATAAATGTTCATAAGGTAATTTGAATTTGCTGTTAGATTAGTGGCGACTGTGTATGTAACATTATGATCACCTTTACCCACCACAGTGTTGTTTAAAAGAATTGATATGTTACACGGACTGGGTGTATTTTGACATGTCACTTTAATAGCTGATCCATGTGCAACTGTTGCTGGACATATCATTGGTATCTCATTTAGTGTAACAGTTGCATATCCAGCACTGACATCTAGAGAATAAGAAAAAGATATGGTGCTTTTATTACAGCTACTGTTTTATTACAGCTACTGTACTTGTGTCCAAAATATAATCCTATTTTTTTTTAATAATCTATTAAAGATGCAGGGATGCATTCATTTATGCTTCATTTATTTGAGAGCAAACTTGACCTTTATTGGGATACCACATTAAGTATATTTTGAACCTTTTTGGTGCTAGGATTTGCTGTAAGTAAGGTTTATTGGTTCTTAGAGGAACTGTACAGTAAATTTTAGAAGATTAAATATTTGAAAATCAGTAACTAAGATAATAATTTATATTAGAGTATTGTGAACAATAACATCCAAACAAATATTTACTAGAACAGGACTGTGATAAAGCTTTTAAATAAAATAGAAGATACACAAATAAGTACTGTGATCAAAACAGTAAATTAAAGCTTTATTAAAAGACTATTTAAATACTTGAGTTCACTTATTTTACTGATGAAGGCATAAGCCGAAATGTTTCCTTGTGTATTAATAAAGCTTTAATTTACAGTTTTGATCACACAATTCATTTGCATATCTTCTATATTCTTTAGTTATCAACATACAGTTACTATAAAATAAAAACAAATTTAATACTTACTATATGTTGTAGGAAACTGGATTGCAGAGCTTGTTATATTATTAATAACTGCATTTTTCCACCGAATCCTCATTTTGACATTACTCCTACTGAAGGATGCTGAAGTGTTTGAAACTATTTCATATCTAGTTCCATTCTGTACTGCACAGTAACAAACTTGTGGATTTGGTGTAATACAACTAGAAAGACTTGCAGAGCAAAACTGGAAACACAAAAATCAGCAGCAAACTAAATGTTGTATCAATCTATATATTGTTCAAAGGTATTTCAAATTCAATGAATAAATACACAATTCAAATCCTCCAACAAACCAAATCCTATTCATTGAACTTGAGTAAAAAGCTCTCCATGATTTTTTCTTCTTCAATTTGAAAAAAAAACGACGTAATATATTTTTAAAAAGAATAAAATAACTTTTATTTTTAAAAAAATAATAATTTCAAGTGGGGAAGAGAAAGAACTTTACATGTATTATTAAAATAGTTCATAGCAACTATGGTGATTAAGTGTACAAGATCATTATTAATGTTATTTAAATATTTTAATACAAAATTAGTTTTGATTTAATTTATTATAAATTTAATTTGACATGATGTTAATTTTAAAAAAGGAAATAAATTATGATGAATAAACTAATTTACACAACTAATATTTAAAAAAAGACTACAGTGGAATCGTAAAGGGTTGTTTCTGGTATTTTAAATTTCGTGGTGTTAAACTCATCACTCAGCAGGCATACTCTCAAACTACAAGTAAGATTACAAGCTGAATAGGATCAACATTCAATAACCATATAATTAAATATTTTTTTATAATTAATTATTAATATACAATAAAACAGAAAAAAAAGTATTAATTTCAACAAAAAAATCATGGCCAGACAAAATTTGCTCCTGTCCTTTTTTTGACAGAGCTGCATGCATGGCCTCCTTTATTGGAAACTTGCTGACCCGTCACCCCATAGCAGCGATATCAGACTGGTGATAAAAGACAACTTTCATGGAAGTGTACTCAACCAATTCACTAAGTTTCATGGTGATCAGATAAATAAATAATGACTTTAAAAAAATAATAATAAATATGAAAAAATGATATTAAAGGCCCCCAATGAGTGACACTTTAAAAAATTACATTATACCATTTTACTCAACAACTTCCAAAAGTATCAGGTGGATTGGTTTAATAAAAATAATGTTTATAAAGCTATTATCAGAAGAAGAAACAAATTTTCAAGTGCCCCATGTCCAAACGGTGCAAGGTAATAAGTTCAAAACCGCTGTAGTTTGCGATTTGGATCATGATGGATATGTGTAATAATATTTTTCAACATCGAGTAAAATCTAATGGCAAAAACATTTTTAACAGTTGAAAGAAAAAAAGAATTGGAGTCCCCAATTAGAATGCCTTATAATATTTTTTATAGGCCTTTAAGTTGTTATGTTCCAAGCTTAGTCATGATTCATCCATAAACACAATAGCCAATGTTTAAAATAATTTAATAGCTCTTTTTTTAAAAAATACAAAATTTTGGTCTCTCGGTCCCCTTTGCTGTCTTTTTTTTATGTGCGAGTGTACTCAACTATTTTCCAAAATTTTATAGCGATCGGATGAATTGAAAAATATTTATATAGCCTAGATTGAAAAAAAACAAAAACATTGGGTTACCGGCAATGTTCCCTTTAAGCTGCGTGGCTGCGCAGATATCTGACCGAAGCTGCGCAGATGTTTACGATTACTGCGCAGCAAATTTTGTAAAATATTGCACAAAAAATCGATGCTGTGCAACTTTAAACACGGGATAATTTACTTTGCACACGGACGACTAAACCTTAGAGGGAACATTGGTTACGGACACAATCTGCGCAAGTTTAAAATCCCTGCAAACTGGATGATGATGGATATGTGTATCAATTTTGTCAAGATCATGTTAAATCCAGTGGAGAATAAAATCTTAAACTTTTACGAAACAAAAACAAAATACAATTTGGGGACCCAAGCCCTGAGACCTGTCAAAAGGAGTTCAACGCCCTTTTTATAATATACCATCAAGTATTTATTTCCCAAGGTCGGTAAAAATCAATTAATTAGCCCATTAACCAAATACTTTTTATTTATCTCATTTAATTAAAAAACAACACTGTGGGCCCCCGACCTCCAATGAGTGGTATTTACAATAACAAATATTAACCACAACTCTATGCAAAAGTATAGTAAAAAAAGCTTCCTAAAAATTCATGTCGATCAGATTAAAGGTAAAAGTAAAGTAAAGTCCCATTTCAGACCATGATGGCCTATAAGAGGGCAAGTGAAGTAGCGTTCACATGTTTTATTAAGCCACAGCTTATGAGCAAGGGATTGTGTGGCTAGTACAATGCCCGGCCGCCTTTACTTCCCTACCCGATGTTAGGTACCCAGGAGTTGGTGGACTTGGGATCCTTGCCAGCACCGAGGCTCGAACCCATAACCCTCTATAGCCTCGGTACGACAGACACAGCGCGCTACCCCTTAGACCACCGCACCCCCAGATTAAAGGTGCTTGTAGCAAATGTTTAAAATAATACATGTATTAATATAGCTCAAAAGGAAAAAAACAATATTAAGTGTCCCCGGGCCTAAACAGTGCAATATGTAATAATATGTAACTGTAACTATAAATCTGAATCATGATGGATATATTTATCAATACTTTTCAAAATCCTGTTACATCAATTAGGAAATAACATTTTTGAAATTTACCAAAACATAAACCAATTGATTTGGGGAAACCGGTAATATAGGAATTCACATTAGTAGCTCAATGCATTGTAGTATTTTATTTTTGGCCATCAAGTATTTGTGTAGAAAGTTTGGTCAAGATCCATACATGATCCCAATATCCAATGTTTACATTTTTTTTATTCAGCTCATATTTGAAAAAACAACGATTTGGGCCCCTGGTCCCTCATAGTTGTATTTTAAACAAACTTTTTATTCAACAAACCTTTGCTGGCGTGTATTATACAACTTCCCAAATTTTAATAGCAATTGGATGAATAAAGCTATTATTAAAAATTAACAAATCTTATATTAGCAAAAAATTACTTAAAGGGCCACATGGCCCATTCGCTGCAAGATATATTCCCAATATTTGTCAAGATCATGTAAAACTGAATAGGAAATA
Source organism: Ampullaceana balthica (assembly GCA_944989445.1). NCBI lineage: Eukaryota > Metazoa > Mollusca > Gastropoda > Lymnaeidae > Ampullaceana > Ampullaceana balthica. Next base: position 170,397 of record CALYLW010001028.1, on the reverse strand, counting down.
ACATCTTAAATGTTTACAAAAAAACGATTTAAGCAACTGACCCCAAAGGATATTATGAGTTCAATGCCTTATATTATTTTAATATTGGCTATCAAGTTTTTTTATTTACCAAGTTTGGTCAAGATTCATCTATTCCTTCAGTTACTAATGCTTAAACTAATTTCCATATAGCTCAAATAATTTAAAAAATCACATTTTGGTGCCACCAAAATGCATTACAAGTTTTTTCTTCTTCCATGTAAAGTCTCAAAATCGCAAGAGAAATACACCACAGAAATAAAATGAAAATAATGTAATAGTTCTTTGGCAGCCTAGTATCAATAGATCCATGGGTTGAAGATCACGGGAATAGTTTGGTCAATATCCACTTGGTAGCAGATGATTAAAATAACTTTTATACAGCTCATATAAAGAAAAATGACATTGTATGCCACCGGCCCCCAATGAGAGGGTTTTAGAACATGAATTCAATATGGTATTTTAGTATAAGCCTTGATGATTTTGTGCACCCAGTTTGTTTAGATCCATCCATATGGTTGCCAAAATTAAAAATATTTTGTTTCTTTATATAAGCTATATAAGAAAATAATTAAATTGTCAATCAACAGTAAAAGCTGAAAATTTTAAAGTCCTCTAGATTTCAATGCGGATGGTGATGAATATATTCTCCAAGTTTGGTAGATACCCATTGATCCTAGTAGAAAGGTGTGCAACACAAAGGCAGAAACAAGCTTAGTCTTTTATATAAATATATGATTAATTAAATAAATTGTGTTGTTATTTTGACATTAGTATGTGAAAGACTTAAAAAAAACGTTAAGCAAACAAATTATGTAACAAATGGAAAATTGTCAGATAAATAAATTATAAAATAATTTAACACAAAATTAATAATAATAATTATTGTAAAATAAATAACTTACATCTGTAAAATTACTTGTTGGTGATGATTGAATTTGAAAATCTAATGTGTCAGACAATGATCCAGTTGTAGTATCAACAACTCCTCTTACTACAACATAGTCTAAACCCAATCTTACACCACTTGTACAAGTGGAAATGGTCTGTAACCCATTTGAATCTAGATAAACTGTCTGGCAGGAAACATCTGTTAAAAAAAGGAAAAAAAAAGAAAAGATGATTGTTAAGTAGAATGAGGAATAAATGTTGGGGCTATTTAGGATAAATGTAGCATGCTGTGAAATGAATATCATTTAGAGAAAGAGAATTAAATGTGTTAGTCTAAAAAGGAATTTAAAGTGCATCCATCCAAATTTTTATAATAGACTTACCTTGATGTATAAGACATTTAAGGATTAGTAACTATGTAACTTTTTGCTATAATTAATTCATACAAATAATTTTGATTGATAAAAAAACTAGCTAATAATCCCTGTGTACCAGACCTGCATTATTAATCATAACTTGTACCCTACCACGCATAGATATGTTTCCTATAGGACCCAATAATTCCATCGGACCAGAAAACAATGTATGATCTTAATGCATAATGGGATAAAGTTCTTGGTGGAATCCCTTTCCTCAATTTGATTCCATACTTGTTTTGAATAACTTACCCAGTATGATCCTGTTGCATAATGGGATCCCATTCTAGGTTGAATTAATGTACCCCAGTATGATAAAGTTGCAGAAAGGAATCCCATTCTTAGTTGAATCACTTTCCCTGATATATACAATACTTCATTTGGTCTATATTTCTCAGTATGTTTACTTTGCATATTGGGATCACATTCCAGGTTAAATCACAATCCCAAATATGATCCCAATGCGTAATGGATCCAGTTATTTGTCGAATCCCATTCCCTAAAAAAATGCAATACTTCAAGGGGATAATATATCCCACTTTAATCCGGATCCTCTTCTGGTTGGAATCAGTTTTTTCTGATATGAGAATTTTTGCTTGCAAAATCTGCTTCCTTGATGGCGTACAAATCCCCACAGCAGTTAAGGAATTGGAAGCCAATTCCTGGTGGGATCCCATTTTGGTTTCTCGCACATTTTTTTGATTGATCCCAGCCTAGGTTGTATTGTGAAAGTATCTACCAAATAAGCTAAGTTTCATACAGACAAAGGCAATTTGACTATTATGAATTACCTTTATTTAACTTAAGGTAAATAGCTTAGACAATTGGTATTTTCTCAAAAGTTCAAGTTTTTTATTATTACTCACCACACCTTAAACAATTTACAAAAACTTGTAATGAGTAATTCTTTGGAATAACTATGTTTTTTAAATACACATACATATTCCAAGGAAATGCTATAGTTGCATATATTTTAATAAAGTGTAAAGAGGGATCCAGGTGAAACCCATTTTATCAAGTGAGATTTGCACAACTGAAAAACAATGATATGACTTTAAATTTTCTATCATTATTATTTAAAATATGTTAATAAATTATGGTGACAATGGGAAAATGAACTCATAGTCATTTCAAGAATATTTAGATCATACCTGAATCAACTGATTGATAAGACTAATATTACATTCATAATCTGACAAATTATTGGGGTTAACTTTAAAACGTGTCCCATTTAAAAAGTCTAAATGATAACCAAGATCTTGCAAAAATAAAATGTAGAATTTTCTAGAACATTTTAGATAAGCCCCAAATAAAGTGAATAAGAATAAGTGAATATTTATAGTCTCATAAATAATAAGTGAACATTTTGAAAAGTCATCCTATTACAATTTGTTAAAAATAGCGGGGTTCTAACAACAACAACAAAAAAAAACAATTAACAATTTTTTTTTAAAATTAAAAATAAATAAATTTCCAGACCATCCCAGAGAAGTGTAAAGTAAAGTTCCCTTTCCAACACTGCTGGCTTATGGGGCAAGTGAAGCAGCGTTCACAAGTTTCTAAAGCCATGGCATACGAGGGGATTGTGTGAATAGCAGAGTGCCCAGCTGCCTTTAATTCCCCAACTGTTGTTAGGTACCCATTCGGAGCTGAATGGACTCAGGGACGTGCTTTATTCTCTGGAACAAGACCCTGCCTTCACTAGGACTCAAACCTGCGACACTCTGTATGCCAGCCCAGAGAAATGGATAACTTGTTTATTTTTAAATTAATATTAATATACATTTAGGTACCTGTATGCACCTCAAAACCAAATATTGTTGCTTAAAGCTATTATAATGTGTTTTTACAAAGTTATTAAATGGAAATGAAAAAGGGAGCCCTGGCCTCATTAGGAGTGGATTTAAGAATTGTATTCCATATAGTATTTTAATATGGGTCATAAAGTGTCTTGAGCTAAGTTTGCTCCACATCCATCCATTCACCCAGTAGCCAATGTTTAAACTAATATTCATGAAACTTATATAAAGAGAAAAAACAACAAGACATTAAGGTCCCTCGAGCCAAAATGGTGCATTATGTAAAGTTCAAAACCCCTATAGATTTTAGTTTTGAGTATGACAGATATAAGACCCAATATATGTAAAAACGAATGGGGTTTAAAGTCTGAACATAGGAGAAAATAAATCATGAGAGCTGATGCAATGAATCTATCATGGAGCCGTCTCTAGTTTATTTTGACAAACATAAAAATTGATAAAAACACACAAAAATGAACTTTGCAAGTCACATGACTTCTGGGTATATGTACTTCATGAATCAGAAAAGTGCTAATATATTTAGAAACAGAGGAACTTAACACACTTCCCTATTATAAAGTAAGAAATGCTTTGCAAAAGCTCCTCACAGAAAAAATGAATGGAACAGTTAGAGAATGAATTGACTTATGCTAAAACTGTAGGAGAAGACCTTTGAAGTTAAATTGAACCTCTCAGAGGAAGAATGAGGCAGCTAAGAATTGTAAGTGAAAAGCAGCCTTAACACATAAAAACGAGTTAAGAAAAAAGTAGTATATTTTCTAATATAAAGTTACATTTGTGACTGGTTTTAGCAATGACAGATTTTAGAAAACAGGATATAATTTTCCTACACCAGCTTAAGTGCTGGATGTTGCTGAACCTGAATTCAAAATAGAGCACATATCTTACATGATATGTTAAACCCAGGAGCATTAACGTAATAATGTATTAAAACCCACTTGATTTATTAAATTTAATTATAATTATGCTATTTATGCTTGAAGTTAATCTTTCTTAATATACTGAAATTACTTCAAATATTCCTTAAAAATGTCATATGTAATGATGTCTATGAGAGTAGATACTTTAAAGTTAAATTAATAAAAAATCAACAATGAGTACACTTAGATTAGATAATTGGGCTATTGAGCTTAAAATAACTAAAAATATTTATATTGTCCGTACCATAAATGATTGTAGCATGAGGTAAAGCAGAAAATTCAATTTCAAAGAGCACTTCAATTTTTGTTTCAAGCATAACAATTTATTATTTATGGTGGTGTTTTTATGTTTTTCCTATTAGAAATGATCCTTTCTTTTATAAAAGCTCCATATTTTATGGGGTGGGGGGCCCAAATTGGCATCTTCCCGGGTGGCAGAAAAAGACACTATTGTACTAAAATGTTCCTTCCTATCATGCATTTGTAAGAATTTAGTTAAATGGATATCATTGAAATAAAAATCAGCATTACTATTGTTAATTAGCAATCATGTCTTATTTTTACTAATTAAATTGTTTATTCACTATTAATTAACGTGAGCTATCTTACCTGTTCTGTGACTAAACATATAAACAGAGATTGCAATAATCATGCATCTGCTGATTGTTAGAGCTGGTGACTTCAACATTGCTGCCTTCTATTTAAGTCTTTAATAAAAAAATAATAATAATAATAATATTATATTATATTTTACACAAAGACACACATATGTGAAAAATAAATACACACAAAAAAAAATTATATATATATATATATATATATATATATATATATATATATATATATATATATATATATATATACATACAGTATATATATTAGGGCTGCGGAAATTAACTATTAATTTCTCAATTAATCGTTTAAATATTTATTAAAATAATTTTACTCAATAAAAATTTGATTAAAATTTAAGAAAATATTTGTAATATATTTTTTTCAATTTACAAGTGTATTAACAAATAATTAATTATTAATAATAATTTATATATGTTTTTACGTCCAAAATTCTCCCGCATATTATTATAATTTATTAATTTATGTAGATGTGAAGATGTAAACAAAAAATAGTGACTAATGACAGCTTCAGCATATTTAAATTTAAGAATTTAAATGGAAAGTTGAGCAAAGATTTTGTTTTTAAGCTAACAGTGGATAGAAAAGTAGAAGATGGGGAAAAAGTTTACTGTGTTCACTGTCGTAAACAATTCGTTTTTAGAGGGTCAAATGCATCGCTGGGATACCACTTTCAGCACAAACATATTAGACAGGGGAAATAACTCAATAAAACAAAAAAACTTCAATTACTTGTCTTTGTTACTTCCCCTGAGATATTCAGTTTAGTGATGTCATACATTTTAATTTTTGGCATTAATCGAAATTAACTACATGTATTAATTAATGAAATTAATCCTTAATTTTTCAAAAGTTAACGATTAAATTTAAACAACTCTAAGATATATACATTGTATATATATATATTTAACATAAATTAGAAAGCATTAACTTGCCAAACACAATTATATACATTGGAATTGAATGATTGATTTTTGATATGTTATCCTTAAATCAAGTTGGACATTTAATAAAGATCAGTTATTCATAAGACTAAATTAGGGGTGTCTTAAGTCAATCCAGCGCATCAATTAGGGCCCATATTTAATAACTTGTGTCTCGATCTTAAACAATTGATTGACTCTAATCCTATCTGTTATAGACACTCCTATACTAAAGAGTATAATGCCCCACGATTACCCATGGTTTGCGTCTAGTCTTGCATTTTTATTAGAGTTTTAAATGTTGAAAAAATGTTAGATTTCTGGTTTCCTCAGGCAACCCATTCAACCACAAAATTCTGGACAGGAAGAACGAGAATTTGTAAGTGTTTATTCTTGCAACGGAATAAGAAAAGTGTTTTATCCTTATGTCTATTAGGTTGTATTAGGTTATCTTGATTTTTTTCTGTAATGATGAAATAAAATACGTCTTAATACTTATACAAAAATCTGAAATTATGTGCTTCTTTCAGGACAAAATATGGTAACGTCAAATGAAGGCAGGTTGGATGGTGTTTTATTGTTCACCAAAAGGGATATTTATTACAAAAAGCATGACATTTAATAATGTCTGATGGAGAAATATACAATGTAATAATGTTTATTGTTGATAACTCTACAAAGGAAAGGAATGTGGATCTGTTTCCTTTAAGATTAAGAAATTTTTACATCACTATTTTTTTAAACATATTTTTTTCTTAAGAAACAGCCATTGCACTGCCTAGGCTATCGTGGCCTCCTTTTTTTGCAGAGGAGCGCACCTCCTGGCTGGCAAACGTGCGGGAGGGCATTCATGTCGTGGAAGCATCCCTCATAACTTTGAGTGAAGAGAGAAGGGCCAGGAGAAAGGGGAGGGGGGCAGAGGAGCAGGAGTACACACCATCATTCCATGAGGACAGATGGTCGCCATACATACATGCATATCTTACATATCATTTTATTTATTGTAAGGAGCCAAAGAAAAATCTTTACTATATAACTTTACCATTAGTATCTATTTTTAGTAAATTTTTAATAATGAAATGAGATATTTATAAAGCCTAAAATAAAAATTGTGATAGTGTTGTCCCTGTTTTCCTAAGAAACAAACATTTTAACAAATTAAAAACAATATAAACATTTATAAAACTAATTATTAAAAAAATATAATGAAAATGAATATAAGTCAGTCTCAAAGTATTTCATTTTGTTTATTTTAATCTTCCCCCACATACTTTTACTTCATGGAATATGTCCCTCTTTGAAAAAAGGTTGGACATCCAGGCCAATATAATTTCCAGTAATATATACATTATACATTACAAAATTGCTAATACATTTTTTAAAAATTTCATACTCAATTTTAAGTTGAAAAGCCTAACTTTTTAAAATTACAACCAATATTATATATATATATATATATATATATATATATATATATATATATATATATATATATATATATATATATATATATATATATATATATATATATATATTATCATAATACACAAAATTAAAACATTAAAATAAACATGAAAGAAGTGATTTATGTTTGCGTAGCATTTTAGATTTATTAGCCTTAGTGATGAACATAATTATGCTGAAAAATAATGTATTATTATGTGTGTCCTTTTTGTTAACACTGCCAACAATAGAATAAATAAATAAATAATATAGTCCTATATATGGCATTGACTTTGCATCTTTGTATGGGTGATTTTTTTTCCCCGCAGTTTCCTGCTTCATTCAAACTTTTCCTAACATTTTGCTCAGGCTGGGCATCTTTGTTTGAATGATTAATGATGAAAGCAAAATTTTAAGCTGAGTTTTTTTTTATTTCCCTCCAGTCACAAGTACTATACTATCTATTATCTAGTGGCAGGGACTAGCCAAGTGCCACAGTGAGTTTTGGATTTGGATATATTTAAAATAATCCTAATTTATGATAATGTATTTATTATTCTTATAAAATGTGGCCTATATAGGCCTAAATATTAATTAATTCAAAAGGCATATGCCTAAGAAAAGTAGTGGAAACTAAATTGAGCCTAAATTAGTATTAATAATTATTCAAAGTGAATCTATATATATAATTCTCTTCGTGGTCGGACCCTGCGAGGCAACAAGAAGCTGCATGTGCAACAGATACTAATTTTAGAAAGCAGCGCACCAAATTACTGCACCAATTCATCAAAAGGTGTGCAAATTAAATATGCGCTGTAAAAAAAAATTATATGATGTCATTGTTTTCGCTGATATTTTAATTTTGGAAAAGGGAACCCCTATTATAAAATACTTTGTGTGCATTTCAGAAAGTTTAATATTTTGTATTGATCAAACAAGGACAAGTTAGTTGGGCTTTTGAAAAAGGTCGGCGCCTTAGGCGCCCTAAAAAAGTGCATTAAAGGGGTAAAATAACTCTCCATGAGCAAGTCTGCGGCGTATGCTACGCCGCGGGGCGTCTAGTGTAGTATACTATGAATACTATAATATGTGACTATGTCAACTTGTATATGCCGTGTCATAAAATAAGTATCATTACTTGATTCATAATTATTCATATAGCTCCTTCTATACACTATATATGGTTTTTGTCAAGTCTTAGATTCTTATTTCAGTCTTAAATTTTGATAGTTCTTTAGAATTAGTTTTCCTGGTTTGCTCAGTCAAACCATTCCACACCCAACCCAGTTGTCAGGAAGATATGAGCATGAAGAATATGAATAAGTATCATCTATACATTTATCGATTTGTTCTTGCATAATGTATGAAGTAGGGCTGCGGAAATTAACAATTAATTTCTCGATTAATCGTTAAAAATTTATAACGATTAATCAACCCATCACTTACAAATTATTGGAAGTCAAAAAGTTGTTTTTTTTAAATTTTCGCCCAATAAATAATAAATTTCCTGACAATTACACGAACATTTTGGTTTTAAACTAGTGACTGACGGGAGTGTTCAAAATGTTGATAAAGTTTGCTACCATGGTTCTAACACTTCGCCTACTTATCAAACCAAATGAAAAGTGTATTAAGCTAATGGCAGTAATGGAGTCTGACTTAGAGACAGAAAATGAAAATGACGACGGCTCTTCTGATGAATTACTGCATTACAAAATGGAGATGAAAGTTCCTGAATCCATTAACCGTCATCTACAATGGTGGAAATTTAATGAACACCAATATCAGATAATGTCATTCCTTGCCAAGACCATTTTGTGCATACCAGTTAACTCAGTTCCATGTGAATGATTGTTCAGCTCGGCTGGTTATATTGTCAATTAGACCCGCTCATCACTTGAACCAAATAATGTCAACACACTCGTCTTTTGCGTGGTAGGTTAAAAGATGACATATAACGGAGACAGTCGAGTGTTATGACATCATACATTTTATTTTTTGGCTTTAATCGAAATTAACGATTAAATTAATCGTTTATTTTTCAAAAGTTAACATTTAAATTTAATTAATGGTTAACAGCCCCAGCGGCATAGCGTGGGTATATGCCACCCGGGGAAGAATCCAGGTTTGCCGCCCCCCCCCCTCCCCATGAAAAAAAAATGTGTTGATTCTTCTTAAAAATGAATTGGAAATTAATAGTATGGACCTTATACATTTTTATGCTAGAAATCAATAGAGGATCATTCATTTCTTTATTAAAATTTAAGTTTTCTGTTTTTCCTTATGGCACACTCTAAGATGTATCAATGTTGTCAGCTATGCCATGCTTATAACCAAAATATCATTGCTGATAGTAATTAATTTTTAATTAACTTACGGTAATTTTAGAGAAGCTTCCCTCGCAGCTGGCATTTCTTATGACAGTTCTAAGAAATATGCATTATTATTATATTATACTAGATACGACCGGCGGCGTAGCATATGCTGCAGACTTGCTCATCATAGATAGTGCAAAGAACAGGGGCGGGGTGAGAGAGACTGGACACGAACAGCAGCACGAAGTAATGAAAAAAAAAGAGTAAACGTGGAGACATGTGCACTGCACTTGTTGATACCTGGCCCCCACCGTTTACTAGTACCATCCCTTGCCGACCATAAACTCTCATGTTCACGAAAAAGGGGAAAAAAGAATGGGCAGAAACAAACATTTTTTAAAAATTTCCCACTGTGGCTTGAACAAAGGACTCTCCGCGTGCAAGGCGGACGTGATAACAACTACACTACAAATCACATGTTATTCTGTGAAGGAACAATGCAAGTTAGCGCAAGAAAAATAGTCCCGTCCCCCCCCTTTTTTTCTTTTCATCCCACTATGTTTGCCAACAGTGATCGGCGGACCCCAGCGGGGGTCATTCGTCATGCTCATTTGCACATGCTCATTTAGGTGAAATATATATATAGATTAGGCAGGGTAACTTCAAGCCTAAATATATTAATACATTTTGATATATCAAGTGTGCTTGATTTCATAATTAATGTTTTTTTCATAAGGTAAAATAGTCATCAATGTCACCTGAGATACTTTAATACTCAATAACATACATGTGGAAGAAAATCAGTAGCCCCGAGCCTAGTGCTCTTCTTGGGTCTTCCCGGAAGACCATCTCAGCTATCTGGCCCCCAAGGGGACGTAACAGCTGAGACCCCCCCCCTTAGCGGTCGCTTCTGAAGCTGCCACCTGGGCATTCAGGACAGAAAGTCGAAAATGCCTCCCACTAAATTGACCTCACAAGAAGGGGAGGAATTCCCTACTACGACCCGCTACCACTTTGGCGCCGACCCGGCAAAGCACACGAGTCTCAATGGTTAGGACTGCCGCTAAGCGGGGGATCATCAATGACCTACCTAGGGTGTGAGCCCCACTGGAAGGTTTCCTCAGAACTGGTGTCCGCTGCGTTCTTCGTGGTTCCTTTTGCTAAGCTGTACTGGCGCTCCTGACCCTAAACCGGCAACGCTCAATGGTGTTGCTTGTAAAATGAGGGAGACGAAATAGTCGCTTCGGAGTAACCCAACCCTCAACAGGTACTATAATACTCAAAACTCCAATTATTATTTAAAGGCAGAATTTGAAAGTCCCGTAGATTAGCCTCAGATGCATCAATTCCGGAATGTTTGTCAATAATTGCATTAGCATTGTCCTCGGTGTCCAAATTCAAGTTTCTAACGGTTCATTAATGTCAAACATTCTAACAAGAACTTCTTGCAACTTTGTTTTGTATTCTTTTACAAAAAGGTATTGTTGTTATTATTTATTAGCAAATTATTTTTAATCCTATTTCTTATTCCTTCCATTTGCAAAACTTTGGTAACACTGAGCACTTGATTCATGAGACAAAACAAAAGAAATCAACTTTAAAAATTGATGCTTTAAGAAAATAAATCATTTAAGAACGCAAACAATTTTTTCCGAGTAGTTGACTTACATTAAAATCATTCCCACGTTATCAGTCTCATCTCTAATTCGGTGTAAGGTCAGTGTCTAATTTAGAGAAGTTGTGTTAATATGTTGGACACTCCATCTTGCTACACTCATAGTAAACACAAATTTGAATCTTTATGTAGGGGCATTTTATTTATATCAATTAAGTCCATGTATGTTGTTGAAATGTCATTGGTTGTTGTCAGCATATAACGGATACAACGATTTTCGCTTCTACAAGAAGAGTGGCTGACCAACTTGAATCAATTATAGGTACCAGCTAAGGCTGTTATCGATTAATTTAAATTCAATCGTTAACTTTTGAAAAATTATCGATTTATTAATCGATAATTGCGATTAAAGCCAAAATAGAAATTTATGACGTCATTAAACTGAACATTTCAAGGGAAGTAACAAAAACAGGTAATTAACTTTTTAAAATTTTTTATTGAGTTATTTCCCCTGTTTCCCTGCGCTGATGATGTCAGCCATTTTTACCACGTTTTTATTAACTTGCTTTCGTTCCTGTCTGTCCACAATTTTTTTTTAGTTTCTGTCGGTCCACATAAATTAATTTTAAAAATTTTAATATTACGCGGGAGATGTTAGTACGTAAAAAAATATATATAAATTATTATTAATTATTAATAATTAATTAGTTATATTATTATTATTATATTATAATATTATTATATTATAATATTATTATATTATAATATTATTATATTATAATATTATTATATTATAATATTATTATATTATAATATTATTATATTATAATATTATTATATTATAATATTATTATATTATAATATTATTATATTATAATATTATTATATTATAATATTATTATATTATAATATTATTATATTATAATATTATTATATTATAATATTATTATATTATAATATTATTATATTATAATATTATTATATTATAATATTATTATATTATAATATTATTATATTATTATATTATAATATTATTATATTATAATATTATTATATTATAATATTATTATATTATAATATTATTATATTATAATATTATTATATTATAATATTATTATATTATATTATTATACATATTTTCTTAAATTTTAATCGAATTTTTATCGATTAAAATTATTTTAATTGATATTTAATAAGGTTGTTAAGACCGCTCGTTTTTGAGGACCGGTTAACCTTTCAAAAAAAGACCGGTTAACCAGTTAGCCGCTCGGTATTTATACAATTTATACCATGTTTAGTGCACCAACAAGAGAATGGATCAAATTTTCCAATCGCGTCGTTTAATTTGACATCAAAGAGCCCGTGATGTACCGACTCTAGTGTTGCTGTCAAAACAGCGAATTCATCCCCAACAAAGAATTAAAATGTAATGATATTCAATTTTTATGTAATAATAGTATTAAAACGGCATATTATAAATTGTTGTCAAGTCAGTTTGTTTTTGAGGACCGGTTAATCATTTTTAAAAAAGCCCGTTTTACTGAAAAGAATATTATTATTATTTTTAAGAAAACGCTTTGATTTTGACGTCACGGTCGCTCGCGTGTTGGCTCTAGTATTCTGCCGTAACACAACAAAAAATTAACTCCGGGTAATAAGCTAATATACCACGTAATAAGCTAATATACCGACTAAATGAAGTTACGGTAAACCAGTCCTGATAAAACGGAGTAAACAGTGATAATAAGATGGAATTTATTTAAATTAAATACCATATTATGTTTCACTCGTCAACTTGCCAGAATTATTGACTTTCGCCGCGCACACGACGACCCCCCCCCCACCCAATAGGGTGGGGTTTAGGTGGGGTTGAGCTACCCTCGCCATTTTCCAAGGCATGCTCTGACTCAATTTAAAAAGAAAAATTTCCTTCCCCCAACCCACTGTAGATGTATAACAGTGGGGGAGGGGAGGGAAGGTGTCTGTTCGCGCGGTCTTGTATTGGTATGTCAAAGCAAGAGGCTTCCTTTTATATAAACATCAAAGACCTTTCAAGCCTTCTAGCCTTCCCCCCCCCCACCACCCTCATTATCCCTAACTAGAAAACTCCGTAACTTGTCGTCGGTCCCTTTGAGTTGACCGTGATTCTCATGAAGCTCTCATACAGTGCCTCGACAACTAAGCAAATTAAAATTTAAAATTAAAAAAAAAGTATTCCTTAGCCATAGGCGAAGTAGACTAATAGTGATGACGTGTATATTATTTAGATACCAGAATAGGGAGAAAGCAATTTGAAGTCAACTCAACACAACAAAAACAGAACTCCTGGGTAAAAAGCTATTACGGGATTATTGAAGTTGCGGGGACTTATTGTATTTGCGGTTAACCGATCCTGATTAAATAGGACCGGTCCTGATCTGAGGACCGGTCCTGATCTGAGGACCGGCTAACCGGTTAACCGTTAACAACCTTAATACTTAATCGATAAAATTTTTAACGATTAATCGATAAAAATTTTAACGATTAATCGATAAATTAATCGATAACTTCCGCAGCCCTAGTACCAGTACATCAGTGTCAAGTTTGTATACTACTTCAGCCCATTGGTTTTTCAGTTCAATAGCATTAGTATCTGAAGACTTAATTTCTTATAGAGTTTGAAGTTTTGGAATTAGGAATGTTGATTAATATTTACCCTGGCTTTTCTTTTCTTTTATGAAACAGTATTTTAACGATTTTTAGAAGCTAATTAACAACGAGAAATTTGCCGCCCCCAAAGTACAAAGTGCAGTTTAGTAGCATTAGTATTACACACAAAAAAAATGATGTCCAATATGGAGTTTGAAATGTTAGCAGTTGTAAGGTTTAAATGTTTTAGGATAGTTTCTTTATTTCTTTTAACAATATCTAATTTTTTAATTTTATCTTCATAAAAAGCTCCACTTTAAAAAAAAAGTTCTTTGAAGCAATTAACAACGACAAGTTTGCCGCCCCTAAAAAGTGCCGCCCGTGGCACTTGCCCGCCTCTCGCAACGCCACTGAACAGCCCTAATATGGAGCAAGAAAAGTGTTTTATCCCTATGTTTATCTGAGTGTTTTATTAATTTTTATTATTTTATCATCTTCTTATGTACAATGCAACATTATGATTTATTATCAACAACTAATTTTTACTAATAACCAAAATACAACAAAATTAGGCCTGTTTGGATTTGTTTTTTTTAAATTTCCTAGGAATAATGATTTAAACTAATTATATGACTCGACACTCTACAATTTTTCAATGATTTTCTGGTTTTCTGCTAACTGAAGATTTAATTTTAATTTTGAGATAACAAAAAGCTGTATTAAGTATTAGTATTACATGGCAAAATGATATTTATATTAATGGAAACTTATGTTAGGTTGTTATGGTAATCCTGCAGTTTCTACACATATATTATTTCACAGCAAAATTTAATTATCTTGTGAGAACTTACGTTTTTAATTTATTAAATTCATTATTATATGTTGTATTTTAGCTTTTACAGCGCTAATTTGTAAGTCTTATTAATTTCTAAGGCATTTTTTCAGCTCTCCTTGATACATAATCCGGTCACGATGCGTCCATTATCTAGCACCCTGCTTGCCAGATTTTTTTACCCATGCTAAAAGAAATTTACTGACTGAAGATTTTTTTTAAAAAGTAGTATTATTCATCTATTTTAATATTCTTAGAAGATAAATAAATGGTAAATTCGAACTATTCCGACCGGGCCAAAATGAGGTCATTTGCGCCCGCCATCTTTGTTGCTATGCAAGGAACAAAGATGGCGGGCGGATCAATAGTCCCAACCGAGGGAAAATGCTGAAATTGAAATGGGCCGGGCAATGGAAGACAATCACGAAAAATACACTTTTATCACTAATTTATAAATAATTCTATTGCTGAATCATTACCATTGAAATAAAAACTAGATTATGCGCCGGATCGCTTCATTTTAGACCCTGCGCTCGTGCCTGCGGCCCTCGCCTAGGCTACTTGTTTAATGCCAGTCTTGCACTAGTCTAATCATTTTATAGGCCATATTACGCCGAGCAGATGATACGCCTCAAGCGCCGGCTTGGCTGCTGACACAAATTACACTTTTATCACTAATTTTTTATATCCTTCCCAAATATCATTAGTAAAACACTAAAATCAGCTTCCATTTAGCAAATTACTAAAAAATTTCCAACACGATGTTTGCGCTACGGTAGCAAAGCGAAAAAGAGCGAGCTTTCTAATTCGCGGGCTTATTGCATCACTCGCTATATCCGCAGTTTCGAATTCGATGATTCCTATCTAATAATTATAAAGGGAGGTGTTCCCCCTCCCCCGTTCATTTTTTTAATTTTTCGGGAGGGAGATCCCTCCCCAAAACCCCACCCCGCTTTAATTTTAATTCGTATCTAATAATTTGTATGACCCCTCCCCATGGTTTTTAAAACAGGAAAACAAACATTATTCAAGGGAAGCAACTCTCGGCCAGCAACCGGTAGCGTCGCTGTGACGTCACGGTCGGGATTGTAAGATTTAGCCAAATAAATATTTTAAAGAAAATTTCATTTTTTATTTTGTCACATTTCGTCACTAGATGTTTGAGTCTTATTTTGTTGGTTTTTAAGTGAGAACCTTTCATTTGGCATCTTACTGTGACTGTGACAACCCGGCAAGTAGGATGCTAGATAAACAAAATGGATGTATCCTACTCCGATTATGTAGCTTCAAGGGCCGAAAAAAAGCCTTAGAAATTAATAAAAATTACAAATTAGCGCTGTAATAGCTAAAATACAACATTTAATAATGCATTTAATAAATCAAAAACGTAAGTTCTCACGAGAAAATTAAATTTCGCTGTGAAATAATATACGTGTAGAAAATGCAGGATTACCGGTCTTTAGACCTTATTGTAGTATTCGTATAGCTAGAATTAGTAATTAATTAGTATGCCCCCACCCCCCCCACCCCCAAAAAAAAATCACACACAACATTTAAACTTAGACTTAGCATATTGTTAAGTTGGATAACAAAATTAAATAAAACGCACAACTAAACTAAACGGCGCTAGGCCGCTAGGTCGATTTTTAGTTTTATCATTGAATCTGAAGGCAATTTCATTGTCTATTTTATTTCTTAACTGAAAGGATGAGATATGAATACACTTCTTTAACGTTCACTTACATTTTCTCATGGATTAATTCATTTAGAATGTTATAATACACTATTCCTGTAAAGAAAACACTGTGCTCTCCATGACCAGGTAAGATTATGTTTATAATGCTTTTCATATTAAAGTAACTGGTGTTGTTCGATTATTTGTAATTTGACTATCAGGAATCGAATACATGATATCAAGTATAATAATAGATGAGAGTTTAAGGTCACTAAGGAATGGTGGTCATGAATTTAGCTTTCGCATTTAAAAACGAAAATGGCTATAGTTTTTATTATATATTTGTATATATATACAAGTGTATTAACCGTAAAAAATGACGGAAGTTTTCAAAATAAATATATTTCAGCTGAAATTTATGATTTTATTATGCTCTTCTGAATTGTCCCTTTTGCCTGAAAGGCGTATAGTAAATAATCAGAAAATGTAGAGACAAAGGGAGAAAAATTAAATCTCATTTCCATATTGAACAATTTTATGCGGACGTTCGAAAATAGTTTTTTATGGTGCTTTTTTAAATTATTATTTTTTAAAGCGGTGCGCTACTTTCTAAAATTAGTAGCGTTACGAACATGCATAGCAAATTATGTAGCATATATTGATATATTGTGTTCTGAATTGTGTTCCTAGGTATTCAGCACAAACTTTGGTATCATAAAATAAGTTAAAATTTAATTAATCTTTGAAGTGAAAGTATTTTTTTCTGTGACAATAGATTATTACATTACGATTAAACATTCATAAATACCATCAATAAATGATATCACGCACCTACGGGGGGAGGGGGTCACACATGTGTGACAATTTGAGGTTTTAACAACTGTCACGTTGCAGCAAAATGCTCAACTTTAAATAACAGTTTCACTTAAATATTTATTACTTACTTACTTATGCCTTTCTACCCCGTCTGGGGCATAGGCCGTCTACAAGAACTTTCCACTCCTCACGGTCCTGTGCTTTCCTCTCCAATTGCTTCCAGGTGTATCCCATACTTTGCATGTCAGCCTCTAGCTCGCGTCTCCATGTATTTTTTGGCCTTCCTCTCTTTCTCTTTCCCTGTGGGTTCCATGTTAGGCATTGTCTGGTGGTGCTATCTGGGGGTTTTCAGAGCGTATGTCCTATCCATCTCCACCTCTTTTTTATGATGTCTTCATCAATAGGCACCTGGTGTGTCCTTTCTAGTAACTCTTTGTTATTTATAGCATTTGGCCATTTGATTTTCAGGATCTTTCGAAGGCATGTGTTTATGAATGTCTGCACTTTCTGCGTAAGGCTCGCTGTTGTTTTCCAAGTTTCTGCACCATATAGGAGGACTGTTTTGACATTTGTATTAAAGATTTTGACTTTGGTCTGCAGTTTCAGCTCCTTCGACTCCCATATTTTCTTTAATAATACAAATGCTGATCTAGCTTTTCCAATTCTAGCCCTTACATCTGCATCGGATCCGCCATTTGTGTCTATGGTGCTGCCTAGGTATGTGAAGGACTCATCTTCTTCCAGTGCCTTTCCTGCCAGATGGACATGCTCATGGTTGGATGGATTTATCTTCATGATTTTTGTTTTACTTTTATTTATGTTGAGGCCAAGCTGTGCCGAAAAGGTGGCTATGTCTTTTTTCTATTCCTGCATTTGTTGCTGGTTGTGGGACAGAAGTGCAATGTCGTCCGCGAAGTCTAAATCATTCAATTGTTCCCAGAGTGTCCACTTCCACTGTATCCCATTCCTCTTTTTGTCTGTGGATTTTTCCATTATCCAGTCAATGGCAAGGATGAATAGTAAAGGGGACAAGAGGCATCCTTGTCTGACTCCTGTTTCGACTGTAAAGGAGTCTGTGAGTCTACCTTCGTGGACCACCCTGCATGTCATTTCTTCATAAGAGCTCTGAATGATCCTCACTAGTTTCCCTGGTACTCCATAGTGTCGGAGAAGTTTCCACAAGGTTTGTCTGTCCAGGCTATCAAAGGCCTTTTCATAGTCTATAAAATTTATATATAGAGAGGAGTTCCATTCGATGGACTGTTCTACGATGATTCTCAGTGTTGCTATTTGATCTGTGCAGGATCTGTTTTGGCGGAAGCCGGCCTGTTGATCTCGTAGCTGCATGTCGACCTGGTCTTTCATTCTGTTCAAAATAATTCTGTTAAAAACCTTTCCTGGTACAGATAGCAGTGTAATTCCTCTGTAATTTGCACAGTTGCTGAGATCCCCTTTCTTTGGGATCTTGATGAGGTATCCTTCTTTCCAATCTTTTGGAACTCTCTCTTCTTCCCATATCTTCTCAAACAGAGGGTGCAGCATGTTGACTATTGTGTTTATGTCAGCTCTCATCATCTCTGCTGTGATGTTGTCCGGTCCCGGTGATTTCCCTAGTTTGAGCTGCTTGATGGCCAGGGCTATTTCTTCCTTATTTGGTGCACCTTCTTCTATTTGTAGGTCTTCATTTGCTGGTTGTATGTCTGGTGTGTCTGTGGGTGGGGGCCTGTTTAATAGTTCCTTAAAGTATTCCATCCATCTTTTTTGTTGCTCTTTCCTTTCTGTTATAGATCTCCCTTCTCTATCTTTGACAGGTCTCTCCGGCCTTTTGTATCTCCCTGACAGTTTTCTTGTTATGTCGTAGAGCTCTTTCAAGTTGCCCTTCCTGGCTGCTTCTTCTGCTTTGGATGCTAGGCCATCTATGTAGGCATTTTTATCTTTTTTAATGATGTTTTTTACCTTTTGGTTTACTTCTTTATATCTCTCTTGCGCTTTCGTTTTCTCAGCCCTGGTGCGGCTGCTGTTAACTATATTTTTCATTTTTTTTCTCTCTTTTATTTTTTGCAGTGTGTTTATTGAGAGCCAGTCTTTTTGTTTCTGTTTCACTGATCCTAAGACTTCTAGGCAGGTGGATGTTACAGACGTCTTTATACTTTGCCACATATGTTCTACTTGGTCATCTTCTGTTTGGTCTTCTGTTTGATCTTCTAGCACTTGGAACTTATTCCTCAAGGTAGCACTAAATTCTTCCCTTTTCTGATCATTTGCCAGAAGTGCTACATTGAATTTGGTTCGCTTCGCAGTTGGCTGTTCCCAGTCTTTCTTTAGCTTTAACTTAAGTCTTGCACAGACAAGATGATGATCGGATGCGACATCTGCTCCTCTTTTTGCTCGTACATCTTGTAGAGACTTTCTAAATTTTTTGCTAATGCATATGTGGTCTATTTGGTTTTGCGTTTTGTTGTCTGGGGATACCCATGTTATCTTGTGAATGTTTTTATGTTGAAATTCGCTTCCACCAATAACAAGCTCGTTTGTTGCGCAGAAGTCCGCTAGTCTTTCTCCGTTCTCATTTCTCTCTCCTACACCGTGGCGTCCCATGATTTCCTCATACCCACTGTTGTCTTTTCCAATTTTGGCGTTAAGGTCTCCCATTAGGATGTTCAGGTCTCTATTTGGAAATTTTTCTATTAGTGCTTGTAGTCTATTGTAGAATGTTTCTTTCTCTTCTTCTTTGCTGTCGTTGGTGGGTGCATAACACTGTATTATGTTCATCTTTATTTTCTTTTTCTTGGTTCGGAAGGTTGCTGTTATTATCCTTGGTCCATGTGCTTCCCATCCAATCAATGCTTCCTGTGCCTTCCTTGACAGCATCAAAGCGACTCCTTGCGTGTGCGGAGCATCTTCCTCCTCATGCCCCGAGTACATTAGCATTTCTCCAGAGGCCAAAGTTATTTGCCCAGCTTGTATCCATCTTGTTTCGCAGATACCAAGCAGTGTAAGTTTGTAAGATCTCATTTCTGCTGCCACCTGCGCTGCTTTCCCTGCTTCATACATGGTTCTGACGTTCCACGTGCCTATATTTGTTTCCTTAGAAAGGAGGGTCTTCGGCTTTGAGGCTTCCAGTATAGCCTGGGTTTGGCCACAAGGCTTCATAGCTCTTCTTGGAGAAGAAGAGTCCTCTCTTCTCAGGGCTGAAATTTGTTTGTTTTTTCTTGTTGACGTTTCTGTAGCAATTTGTTTTTACGGGTGAGGTCGCTGGCCTCACGCCAACCCTCCTCCTTTTGCACCCGGGCTTGGGACCGGCCTTGGCGGAGTTAAATATTTATTGGTTACAATTAATTTAATGACGTTTTACATGGATTCATGCGTGTTACGATAATAGAGGGCAGCCTAACACTAATTATATACTTAAAGGACAAAACAGTGATTTGAAACATGCTCATTTTGAATTAGCAAATACGGCTTTAATAAGGGGGTGGTTAAAAGCTTTGTGACGTCATATTTTAGGGTTGGTCTAACTGTTTTTGACGAGGGGAGACGAGTGAAAAATCGGCATTTATTTTATGACCGGCCCCATATTCAAAAAAAGCCAACGATTTTATTTAAAAGGATATCATTTAAAGTAAAAAAATATTACACAGAAGTTGAATTATATAATGATATTTACTTTAAATGCACAAAACACACAAGGAATCAGAAAGAATAATGCATATAAAACAAAGTTGTTCAGTAACTATTTTTTATTACGAACAAAAAGCTGAGCCATTATGACGTATAACAAGACGGAAGTAAATTAATTATTTTTAACGGAGAAGTCTTGAGTAACTAAGTAAGTGACACTTTTTAAAAAAATAAACATTACTAATATTATTATTATTTTACTGTGTTTTTTCTTATTTAGATTGTTTTAAAAATTGCAATGCAATTATTAAAAAACAATTTAAAAAAGAATAATAATAATAAAATAATGATTATGATAATAGTGATAATAATAATAATAAAAATAATCAAGCAGAAATGAGATTAAAAATTTAACTCTAAATACACCTTTAATGTATATATTAAACATATTTTTTTACAAACAAATCCAAATCCTATATCTTAGCCTCTATATCTTCCCATGGAGATGTCAAATGTTCCTCAATTGTTATTATTGGCATAGGTTCTGGCTGAATACTTTCTTGTGGAACCGAAACACCAGACAAGTCAACATTTTCTTCATCTAGCCATTCTGCACTGAACATCTCTCCATAAGCAATAATTGCCTTGAGCTCTCTCTGTCTTTTGGCTGCCACTCGCATTGGACGAATTCTTTGCTGTTGGGGTGCATGTTGTATTTGACTGGGCCGAGGCATACAGTGTTGGTGCTGTTGAACGTGCTTCTTTAACATGGCTTGCGAAGCAACATACAGGTGACAGATTTTACAGATCCGTTCAAACATTAGCGACTGAATAGATGGACAATATATATCATATGGAAGAATTTTGAATGCTTTTGCTGATCTAGGTAGTATGTTTTCAACTTTCACAGACTGATTGAAGAAAAGAGATGGAAATCTATGTGAGTTTATATCAGATACTTCTGGTGCTTTAAGGCCCTCATTAGTTTGGCAGATTGGAACTGGCGGGGGGATAAATCGATCAGCAATAATATCAAAGTACGAGCTTCTAATCGGTTGGCAACAAGTTAAATCACAACATTTGACAATTTGTAGAAAGTACTGACTTGTCCTTACATGTTTTTGGTACCAAACTTGATCTTTGATTATTACATTTTCAACTTCAAGCTCAGACTTTTCAGTCACAATATATTCTGCCTTTGTTGGAAAATTGTCTATGCTTACTTGCTTCCATATTTCTGACAATGTTTCGCCAGCATATTTGAAGTTTAATTTTTCCAACTCTTCATCAATTGTTCGACCTTGTGTGTCGAGGTGGCTTCCAAAATGTTCATGTGGCAAAATTAGTCCCGACAGTTCTCGACTAAGAGGAGCCATTCGCCTTTCTACTTGATTAAACGCAATTCTACCAGGCGCATTCGTTGCTACAAACATTGCATCAATGTTCTGCTTCACAAAATGATGGATGGCCACATCAATAACTTTTTGATACCTTGGATTTTCATCAGGTCCACCATCCACAGACATAATAAGAATCGGTTTGATCATCTTGTTGCTTGGATCCTTTGTAACAATGTCAAACTCTTCCAATTCAAGCAGCCTTTCATAGTCCAGTCCATGGTTATAAGCTGATGATGAGCAATGCTTGCCTGATCTGATGGCTATGTAGGTTGGGCATGCATATGTTACAGCTTCAGGTTTACCTAAACCGTCTTTTTGGATTCCAATGCCAGCATAAACAGATGGTATGAGTTTGTGTCTAGATGCTATTACCCAGTCGTGATCAGGCAATGTAACGCGGTATTCGACATGCATTAAAAATGGAGCTTGCTTGTTTGCTGCTGTCAATCCAATGGGGACTCTGGCTTTGTCATCTTCACTGATGAAGCATACTACTTTAGGTCTCAACAAAGAAGCCACTTCTTCTAGGTGATTCAAAGTAGCTGTACAAAACCTACCATCAATGTGTTTTGAGTGTAAATCATTTTGTGCTCGACTTAACTTCACTGGCACAGTTGTTACATGGCGTTTGCCTTCCGATGATAAACTTCGTTTTGGCAAAAGCCGAGTATAAACAGCACTTCTACTTATTTGTAAACCTTGAATCTTTAATTGTTCCGTCAAATCATCGAGATTTCTAACACTACGATAAATATCACTCTGTCTTTTGTCGTGAGCAGCAGACCCATACAATGCAATGTCAACAATGGTTTTTAAAAGGAGCAGCTGATCTTCTTCAATTGTTGGTCGACCAGCTTTCTGTTGGATCTTTAATTTGCTGCTGACGTCAGGATTTTCAGCACAAATTTGCGCTAAAGTTTCTTTTTTCGGTATATTTTCTGTTTTTCTTGTTCATATTTCTTTCTTTTCAGTTTTTTTTTCCTAGCTCATCAACCTTAATTTTTTTCCCTTTTAGTTCCTTTTCCTGATCTGAACTTAAAACACCACGTTCTTTTCATTTATACAAGCCAATCAAATCGGTCTTGAAGATGCTTATCTGACTCAGTAATTCATATTGTACTTTTGCTTTGTATTATACAGATTTTTCATCACAAGTAGTACTTGATGAACAAGCTTCTAAATCGATTTCTATGTGGTTTTGTTGAATGGTTTGTGTTTGATGTTTCTCAACTTCTTTTTCAATTTTTACATGTGTGGCTGCTTTTTTAGGAAGGACATCTACACTCTTCATAGACTGGTCTGCCCAGAAGCTCATTAATGTTGCCTTATTTTTCTGTGCTAAGGCGGCATAACTATTCAATAACAAATCTACTTTTGTTGGCAAATCATCCTCTTTTTTCAATTTATTCCAAATTTCAGTTACTTCTCTTTGAGAATCTTGCTTGCGCTTGTTGGGAAATGCCTTCAAATATCCTTCATACAACAACTTGTGAAAGTTTGGTTTCTCCATTGTAAATCTAAAAAAAAATAAAAGAAATTAGTTATTAATTCAATTGTTAATAAATTTGTTATTTAAAACAAAAACAAAAAAGAAATCAGGGATGGAAAAAACAATATGACCTAGGCCTATTTAAAAATATTTCATAATTCTGAACATACTAGACATGTACAGTATTTTAAAGATTTCAAATAAGGGCCGGGGTAAGCCTGCAGTTTTGGCAAGTATATTATTAAGCTGCGAATTGTATTTTCTCCAGAGAACTTTTATTTTTTAAATTTATTAAATGCATTAATATATGTTATATTTTAGCTATTACATCGCTAATTATTTAGTTTTTAAAATTCCTAAGGCATTTCTTTGGCTCTTGTAAATACATTCATTTTGTTTATCTATCACTTTGCTAGCCAGAGTTTTTACCCATGCTAAAATCAATTTACTTACTGAAGAAGTTTTTTTTAAAAATTATCCAGAAACCATTCATCTACTTTATTGTTCTAAGAAGATCAATATATATTTTATTGTTCTTACAAGATCAATAATTATTTTACAGAAAATTTAATTTTGTATTTCATTACTAGACGTTTGATTCTTAATTTCTTTGTTTGTACTTGAGAAAATTTTATTTGGCATCTTACTGTGACAACCCAGCAAGTAGGGTGATCAAATAAATAGTTGGAGTTGTATCGTTCGTATCGCGTTAGGACTATGTATTATGTATTGTTTAGAGCCGAAAAATGCCTTAGAAATAATATTTAAAAAAATTAGTGCTCTAATAGCACAAGTATAATATGCATTAATGCATGTAATAAATAAAAAACGAATGTTCTCACGGGAAAATTAGAATTCGCTGCGAAATAATATAGGAATATAGGTGCCAAAACTGCAGGATTACCCTTTAGTTATGTATCATTTAATCTTTAACTTTAGAACTATTCCAATTTCACAGTGAAAGCCAATGATTTCTAATAGAGTCTAGTATAACCAATAGTGCATTTTATGTTTTATATATAGACATTTAAATAACATAAAGTAGACTGTGTACTTACATAAATCTTTACAGCAGACCAACAAACAACAACTTTGAAAAAATAAGTGTTACCAGTAAACATCTCATGTGTCTATATTATTATTGTGTGGGTCTGTAAAGAACGGCACGGTTTTTAAAAATTAGGAATAAGGTTAGTTCAATTATATACTGAAGGTTGGGCGAGTGTGTAACAAAGAACTACAAGCGCTGTCTAATTTTCCTTTGTTAATTAATTAATTTAAAAAAAATTAAATTAACATTGTTGACGTCAACTTTTCTTGACCCCCCCTCCCCCTTGCTAACAATTGTCACAAATTTTCAGACCCCCTCCCCCCCCCCTATTTTGTTGACGTAATTTATGAACAGCCCCAAACGAGGAAGAAAATGTTTTAGTAAATTTAAGGATACTCAGCTGCACCCTCATAAATGGAAAACTTAAGTAATTTCGACATCACTAGAGGATTTTAATCCAGATAATGATGGATATAGTTATACATATTTGTCAAATCATCTAATAGGAAGTCTTCAATTAAAAACAAAATTAATACAATTTTTTTTTGGGCCATCTGTCCTAAAGAAATGGACACTATGATTTTATTAGGAGTTTATTACTTTAAGTATTTTAATACGGCTCATCAAGTTTTTATATACCTAGTTTGGTCAAAATCAATCTCTTTAAACAGTAGCCACATTTTAAAATAATTTTATATACCTCATACAATTGATTTAAAAAAAAATAAAAAATTTTTAATTTTTTTTTGCCAGCAACTGCTGTTACAGTGTACTCAACAATTTTCTTTTATAGTTTTATGCTTCTGCCTACATGGAAAATTGGAGACTTATTACTGAGTGGGTAAGGACTTTGCCTTTTATTAATATATATTCTACAACTAGTACTTTCCTGTGTTTATGCTTTTTATTCCTTAAAAAAAATAAATCAAGTATATTTTTCCCCTGGTAGATTTTTAAAACTATTCGTCCTAAATTCAACTTGTGCACTCTGTTAAAAAAAAACTCATTAATTTCTATGTTATTGTATTGAACAGTTGTTCAACTTTATGTCCTGGATATTTAAGATTCACACCCGTGAAAGTAATGCTGTTTTATAATTTTCTCTTTTGAGTTTTAATTGATTGAACATACTTTTAATATAATTCAAGTTAGTGTTATGAGGTCAGTAGAAACAGCCGTTATTTAGAGGTGCTGAATTAGGTCAATTAGAGTTTATATTAAAATCAGGACTATTGTCTCCCCCAAAAACCTAGTATAAAAATAAAGTAGTCTTGTTTAAAATAATATTGCCCCTTAAATATATTAGATTATGAATAATAAGCTTTATAAAGGAGAAGAGTAGAGTTACAGTCATCAAGAAGAGTGAGAAAAAGAGCACTAACTAGAGTTTTCATTGCACAAGCTGTTAGGTAGTGATGGATTGGGCTGATCGAGGGGATGGCAGTGTATGCAGAGCGGCATATGTGTATGATGAAATTGATAGTAGACATGTCAAAAATAATTTAGGCAAGATTTCTAGTCGATTTTGTGAACGGTATATCAGAACTAGCTACCTGAATAGAAGTCGTAAGAGACAAAGTACTGTGTGATTCGTTATTGCAAAGAAGACATGCTTCAGACTTGTCATAATTCAGCTTCAGCTAGCTGAAAGTCATCCAAGACTGTGCCACACCAATACACTCCTACAACGATTAGATAGTTGAGTCAATAAAAGAAGGATGAGTGTGAGTGTATAGCTGCGTATCATATGCGAATGATTGGCTTTAAACTGCATTCGTTTCGAGGAGTAGACGAAGTGACATGATGTACAGTATAAAAAGTACTGGACCCAAAACGGAGCCCTGAGGCACACTACACACCACGTCAGCTCTGTGAAAGACACATACATCCACTGACACCACATGTGATCTGTTAGAGAGGTAGGATTGAAAACAAGCCAGCGAAGCCAGAAATCTCAATGTAATTTTGCAAGGTTCTGAGAAGTGTTTGTTGGTGAAAAATATCAAATTCTGCACTAAGATCTAAGAGAAGCAATACATAGAATTTACCACTGTCCAGTGTGAAAAGCAGGTAATGTGTTACCTTTAAGAGAGATGGCTATGAGCTGTGAGAAAGTTTATAGGTTTACAGATTAGACTTAAAAGAGTGTGGTCATTCAGTTAGACTGAAATTTGCTTTAACACGAGTTTTTCTATGACTTTTGACAAAAATCAAACATTTGATACGGGTCTATAAGTTTTCATATTGTTTTGATCTAAATTATTATTATTTTTTTCAGTAATGGTTTTTTGAAAGCAGACTTACACGAAGAGGGAAACGTAGCAGATGTTAGTTAGTCGAACATTTACTAAATGCGTTTTTTTAAAGTAATTAACCTAATTACTTCCGAACGAGGAAACGCTCGCAGAAAAATATATGGACCAACAAAGTATTAATACATATGGAGAATATGAACCAAACATGAACTTTACAGTCTATATTTCGATCCCACGACATAGCAGACAAAAAAGGGCAGACAGCGCTGGGCAGGACAGTTAGAAAGAATTACAGAGAGGCAAAGTGGATGCACTACCAAAACCCCAGAGGAAAATAGCTTAAGGGAAGACCTAGGCTCAGATGGATAGATGATGTAGAGAAAGATCTACAGCAATTGGGCATCCAATTTTTGATAAGAAAAACATTTATTAGGACTGAGTGGAAGTAGGTGGTAAGGCAGTCCAAGCCCTACATAAGCTGTAGCGCCACATGGGTGGATGGATGTTTGGAGTAATTGATGTAACCAATCTTGGATTGGCCTCATTTTCTGTAACAGGCTGAAACATACCACTAAGGCCTCTTGGTTTTTCAGTTGTGTAGCATTAGTTACAGAATAATGGAGGTGTCCACTTGCAAAACCCACTAATTCAATTTTTAAAGAGTTTTTGAGAAAAAAAGGGGTTTTCTGAAACGGAATATTTTTTAATTTTAGAAGCTTGTAGATTTTATGTGATGAAGGTATGCCCCATGGAACAGCATTTTGAGTAAAATAAACTTGTTAAGTTAATATATGTTCAATTTTATTGCGCAATAAATTGTTTACCTAACAGGTTTATGAAGTGGGAGCGGTACTTAGCGGGTTTTGAAAGTTTTTAATTACTTGTCAGTTTTGACAACCTAAAATATATTTGCTGAAAACTAAATTGTGATTGGACCCTTCTCAAAGTAACTACCGCTGGAATTGGCTGGTAACTTAGCAAGGTTTTTTTGTGGATGTTTGTGGAACTAAGCAGGTTTAGTAAGTTTTTTTTCCGGCGAGAAGGGGTGGCATCTACGAGGCTCGACGGACGAGTAGGGTCGTGGACTTGACCACGACCCGAAACCGACAACTCCTGGCAAGCAATGCCGAAGTCCGATATTTTAGGTGTTAGGTGCTAATCACAAATGATTACAGTCGCTGTAGGGAACTTAGGCAAAGCATCTAGATGCAATGCTGATGATGAAAACCAAAGTACATGTTGAGTGTCGGGTTACTCCGAAGCGACCGTTTCGCCCCCCTCATTTTACTAGCAATGCCATTGAGCGGTGCCGGTTTAGGGCCAGGAGCGTCAGTACGGATTAGCAAAAGAAACCGCGAAGAACGCAGCGGGCGCCAGCTATGAGGAAACCTTCAAGTGGGGGTCACCCCTAGGTAGGTCATTGATGATCCCCCGCTTAGCGACGGGTTCTAACCATTGAGACTTGTGTGATTTGCCTAAGTGGCGCCAAAGTGGTAGCGGGTAGATGTAGGGAATTCCACCCCTCCTTAGGAGGTCAGTTTAGTGGCAGGCATTTTCGACTTTCTGTCCTGGATGCCCAGGTGGCCGCTTCAGAAGCGACCAGTTCGGCGTTTCCCAGCTGTTACGTCCCCTTGGGGGAGGCGGCCAGATAGTTGGGAGGGTCTTCCGGGAAGACCCATGAAGAGCACTAGGCTCGGGGCTACTGACTTTCTTCCACATGTAGGTTATTAAGTGTTTTATATTTTTAACAATAAAATACAACGTATTTGGTACGTTTTAAATGACCAAATCCAAATAATAAGGTAGGGTTTTACCACTAAACCAGAAATGGGCAGTAACTAATTTTCCCGCCAAAATTGACCTAGTAAAATTTACAAGTGGACTCCTCAATTTTTATCAATACTGAGTTTGAAGTTTTTGCAATTTTGTTTTATTTTGATAAAAAGTTCCACTTTCTCTTAAGATGTTCATTCTAAGAAGCTTACAGACGAGGAACTTGCCACCCCTAACAAAGTCCATTTGCAACACCCTCGCTCCTTCCCTGGTACTTATTGTATCTAAAAATAACATCAAACTACTTCCAGTAGGAACAAATTATGCACGATATGCTAAATTTCATTTGTGGTTAAATTTTATAAAATAAAAAAATAAATAAAAATGGAAAAAATGAAAAAGCTACAAAACAAGTTAATATAATGTATATACATTTTTTTCATATTCTCGTCACGTCCCTCTTATGGTGTCAAATATGTCGCCTTCAACCAGTGGCGTAGCTAGGGTCATCTGCGCCCGGGGACATGACACCAAGTCTGCGCCCCTTCTTGGACCGACATATTCTGGGGGATCACTGAGCCCCCAAGAAAATTTTGAAATTTTTACGGTTTATATGGTTCATTTTCAAAGCATCTGGTATTTTTAATGAAATAGAATACAGACTAATAATTCTCTATACGATTGTTAACAATTTATTTGAAAAAATATATACTCTACTAATTATACATGACTGGAATAGACATAGTCTACAACAAATTGATCCTCCTTGATTTGACTGTCGCAAACTCGTCAATCACGTTGTCAAAATTAATATTCTCAAGTGTTTCTCTTTCGATGCTAAGAAGTGCAAGATCACTTAGACGATCTTGTCCCATTGAAGCACGTAAATAAGACTAAATAAGCTTCAGTTTTCTGTAGGACCGCTCACAGCTTGCAATTGAAACAGCAATTGTTAGAAGTATTTGCAGTGAAATGCGCAGATTCGGAAATACGTCATCTCCATAAAACCAAGAAGATCCAAAGGAGTTTCCGGTAGAACTTCAGTCCGTGTACTGAGCAGCAGCTCCGATTTCTGTGCACAATTCGTGACCATTGACATCAATGTCGTAGAAATTTCCCAAAATCTAAGCAGTTTTGACGAAGTGTATCGACAGCGAGAAGAGTTTTTGACGTCTAGTAAAAATCCACATTTGGTGTTTAGTTTTTTTTAGACGTAAAAACCGTAATGATATCTCCTGTTGGAGTCTATCAATTACGCTGTTCATAACACGTGCAATTTCTTCTTCTGCAGAAAGTCCTGTATCTCTTGCTAATTCTCCAGGTATCATCTTATGCCATCTAATCCTTCTGTCAACCTCGATTCCCCAAGTTGTGCATCTTGTCTTTCCATTGTCTACCGCAACCTGGCTCAAAAGTTATTACAAATTTTGACAATTTCTTGCTCCAGCGATTCAAGATCAGATGCTGCTTCCTTGAAATTCATAGTAGGATCCTGCAACTGTTTCTGGACACGATCAATTTTCCCAAGTATGATGTTCCAGAAATGTAACAAAACTAGAAAGTTAAAGTTCAATATACCTGCCAGCAAAGTTTCTGCATCACTTCTGGTGTCAGGCGTCATAGTTGCATCTTCTGATAATTTTTTAACAGCCCTACTAGTTCATCTAGTCCTTCATAAACAGCTTCTGATCGTGCACTCCAGCGTGTTTCAGAATCCCTCTTCACTGTCATTGGCACAATCTCTTTTTAATTCTTCCCAACGAGTTGTTGAACGAGAGAAAAACAAATATACTTTCAACTGTTCTGTGATTTCTAGCACATATTCGCTGTTTAATGCCGGATATATGCCCAGTAATTACAGCAGCATTGTCATAACATTGTAACCGACAGTCGGCTAGAGGTATGTTATCAGCTTCCAGTTTCTCTACGATAACTCTTTCAAGGCTTGCTGCGTCTTTGGAATGTATCTGAACAAAACCTAAAAATGATTCTTTGATTGTTAGTTTTTTTAGTTTGAAAATCCACATCCACAAATCTGATGACTCGAGAAAACCGTTCCCGGTGTCCTAGATCGTGTGTTGAGTCAAGTAAAATACCGTAGTACTTGTTTTTTGCTGATTTCCACTCAACAGCTGATTCCTTACAATGGATTAAGTAGGTGGATAAACTCATTTTGGATTTCCGGTGATAAATAAGATACAGAACCTGGATTTTCTCGGGGATGTTGTAAATGATCACAGAGAGAAAGTTTCCAACAGTTTTTATCCTCGCACCTTATGCAGATGTTCTTCATGGCCAAGCAATGCCAAATTTTGTGAAACTAGAAACTTAATACAGGTAAGTATTCTTTTCAAAATATCGCGCCAACGTTGTTTTTCCAATTGAATTTGAGCTTGTACTTGGACATCAATTCCAGTTTATCAAGTATCCTCCCGCTCGGCTGCCTTCCACGTAGTAAAAGCTCTGCGGTGGCCAAGACTGTTTTCATGAGACTGTAGTTTTTCTGGCTTTCTCCATTTGTTGAAAACATTTCGATAACTCAAATGAAGATTTTGAGTTTGAACTTGATGATGTAACCGATGGTCGTAGACAGAGGCGTCACTAGGGTTGGTGTCACCCCTCCACGACTTAACGCATATACCTCACCCGAGTCTTTCAGTGCCAAGTAACGGGAACATACAGAGTTTTACATTTTGGTGTCACCCTGGTGCGTTATACACCCCTCGCATTCCCACTTAAAGTTTTCGCGTTTAACGTATTTCATTGCATTTGGTTTTTCTTTGTTGTTTGTTTTTTTGTTGTTTTTTTCTAAGTGAAATACAAATTGTTGTCTCTCTTTTTTAAAAACATAAAATCGTACACAGTAATATTTTAGATTTTGGTGCCACACCCCTGATGGTGTCATCTGGGGTGGCCCGTCCCCCACCGCATCCCCCTAGTGATGCCACCAGTCGTAGGTAATCCTACTGTTTCCATTAGAACTTACTAAGGGCTTTGTAGACCTTGGTGGGCGCCCCATCACCCTTCCAGGTCATTTGAGGAATTTCTTAGCGTTAGTAATTCATCATTTTTATTGTGGCTTTAATGTGGGCTCGATCCCAAGCCCCTCAGCTTGTGAGGCGAGTGCACTATTCACTTCGCTATCCAGCCGCAGAAACACTTAACAGCTTTATTAATTGGTGAATATAATAGCCACGAGCGATTTACTCCCAGCAACTCACAGTTTCTTATTTTTTTTTAAACGCCATCAGCAATCCTACATTGTGGATGTGTAATTTATGTATGAGTAGAATGGCGCCCTTAATAATCAATTGGGGCGCCAAAATCATGCTTGCCAACTGGCTTGTAATGAAGATATTTTCGGAGCTTCAAAATTCAATCTTGCAAGCGTATTTTGGATACATAAGTTTACATCCAAATAAAATTAAATAATAATATTTAATACTCATTTTGGCGCCCCCTAACGTGGCGCCCTGGGACATATGTCCCCCCTGCCCCCCCCTCGCTACCCCACTGCCTTCAACCTCCTACGTCACAGCCAGAAACATATTTATTTGCGATACTGGCCCTAAATAAAATATTATTACCCGCGTAGGGAGAGGAGGACATTTGACTCTAAAAGCGTGCATTTGTTATTTGACAATTTGACCTAGTTTTAGTGTGTTGGCCTCAATAACTCGTGACCATGTAAAAACGTTAGCTGTGTCATGCTAACTAAAAGGAGAAGGATTTCAATATAATTCTGTTCATGTTTATTGCTTATGATTGCGATTATTTATAGTGGTGAATCTTAATGTGAATTTTAAAGACGAATAAATATATATATATATATATATATATATATATATATATATAATATATATATATATATATATATATATATATATATATATATATATATATATATATATATATATCAAAATTAGTTAAAAACGATGAAGAAGCAAAATTCAAAACTGGTAATGTACTACTACTTCATATGTGTTTGATATTTCCTACATCATTATCACTACCTTCTAGTTTTAAGTGCTATTGACTTTGACTCAAATAATGTTCGATTTCTTCGAATTATTATTATTTAATGCTACGATAAAATGATTATTATAAACGCATGTTTTATAATTATATCTGATACCAGTCCATACATTTATTTGTATTTTGTAATGTACCACACCTGCGTTGTTATTTCAAAATTTGCGAATTTCTGGTGTCAAGGGCCATTTACACAATGCTATGTTCTATTTATAATGTTATTATATATTTATTGCTATTATATAATTCTTATTGTCGGTATTCGTATTGTAATACTAGAAATTATTCAGCTCACATACAAAAATAACAATTTATAAAATTAACAATAGAAAAGTTGTAAATAATCTCAATAGAGATAGCACTGTCAACTTTGTCAATTGAAAAAACTATTTGTCGTTCATAATCCAAACTAAATGGAGAAAAGTGACGAAAACACTGACGAGTCTACTTCAAATTTTGAGTGCAGTGCCATCTTTCCATATTTTGTAGACAGAGCCGTCTTTACACCATTTTGGGCCCGTGGGCAAAGATAGAGTGCTGCCCCCCCCCCTTTTTGCAGGAATAAATAAATGGTTGATAATATTAAAACTAATGTATTATTTATTTTTCTGTCACAATACTAATTTCAACAAAATTGTTGTTACAACATGCTGTACAGCTGCAACTATTAATCAACATTAAACATAAAAAACAGAGAACAGAGATTGTATTTACATGTTTTATAGTATTACATATGATACTTAAAAAACAAAGAAATTTGCACACACAAACAGATATTTACATATGTTTTTAAATAATAAGCACCATAACATATTACATCTATTACACAAGGTCAAACAAAGGTATTAAAAGTCATAATGGAAATGACTGATGCAAATATTTCCTTTCTGACAAGGAACGCTACGCCATATTGATGTTTGGAGTCATCACCCCTGAATCAAATTTTATGTCCCTCCTCTGTTGATGCTTCACCAAACCCTGTCCAACGGATTTTGGCAAGTCCTATGATTTCCCAACTGTACCATTGTAATTCATGCGTTAGTTCTTTTACTTTTCCACACTGATACAGGGTTTTTTACGTTCCAAGTGCCTATATTTATCCCTTCTCTGGGAAGCCTAATTTGGTCGGTTCCAAAGTTATAATTAATGTCCCCATTCTGGTGAGTTGCAGTGAAGTGCGTGGTTGTTACTCCGTTCTTCGACTGGTCCGGCACGGATATCTTTATCTGTTGTGTTTTCATGTTTCCTTTCTGTGTGATTTTTTATCAGGGTTTACTCCCCTAGCCTTTCTCGAGACTGAGTATGACCGCAAGGCAGCGGAGGTTTGTAAACAGAATTTTCCTTCTCTTATATGAGCAGTCTTACATGGTTAATGATGTTCAACTGCCTGATGCACTTGGTTTTATAGCGACAGTGGTCCGATTAAGATGTATAAGAAAGCTTATAGCTAAATCTAAGGCTAATATATACTTGCATATATAGGTAAACCTTACATGACAGACACCATTGTCGATGTATTTGCATGGAGACTTCATCTTATCTTTTAAAATTTCAACAAAACGTAGCCTTAAGTTTATTGTTTTTTAGAAGTCCGCCATCTTGACCGGAACCGGATATATATATATATATATATATATATATTATATATATAATATATATATATATATAATATATATATATATATATATATGGCTGGTACTGATTAAAATTATCTCGTTTAAGTAATATCGATTCAACTGTTTGTATCTGAACTATAACAATCTATGACTTAACTTTGGAGTTTACACAAAACTGTTGTAAATTTAACTGTAGCACTGACGTAAGTGATTTTTTCTATAACGCAGGCAACAAGGAAGTTTTAATAAATTTAAATAAAATTGAAGAAATAGGTAAAATAACCTTAGAGGAGATAAGGTAACATACGCTCAAAAAAAAATTCCTGCAAGGTTATTTAAAGAACTAGGCAATAAACTGTCCACAATCCTTTTAATCTTTTCCAAGCCTCTCTAAACAAGGGTAAAGTGCCCCAGGATGGGAAATTAGCTAACGTAACTCCACTCTTTAAGAAAGGTTATAAATCAGACCCTGGTAATTACAGACCTGTATCACTTACTAGTATCAACTGTATTTTACTAGAACACATAATTTATAGTAGAATAGTTAACTACCTAGACAAATATAATGGCCTATGCCCACATAAACACGGCTTTAGGAAAAAAAAATCCGATCATGTGAAACATAATTAATTGGTTTAATAGACTGATCATTCAAAATGACTTAGACAATAAAGATCAAATAGATACAACACTACTCGTGAATGTTCATTCTCTGTTGGGTCGAGCCGTTAAGCTCTTAGGACCCGGTTAATTTTATCGCAGGCGAGCCTCATCAAGCGGGCATCGCCGTAGAGGTAATCCTCTGCAGGTACCGTTACTTCACCTTCCAAATCCCCGCACAGCTCGGGGCACTCTTCGAGTACGTGGGCCACCGTCTCCTCCGGGTGGCCACACAGCCGATAGGCCAGTTCCCTTCTAGTGTCGAACATGTACAATACTACTATACTTCTCAAAAGTATTTGACAAAGCTCACCACCTTAGTTTACTTAAAAAACTTAAGTACTTTCGAATATCAGGTCCATTAAATCACTGGATCTAAAACTTCCTTTTGGGTAAGAGTGCAAACTGTAATAATTAATGGATCTAAATTTGCACCAATAAAGGTTAACTCAGGAGTTCAACAGGTAACTGTGCTAGGTCCCTTACTCTTTTTAATTTATATAAATGATTTACCCAACAACATCTCAACAGGAACAAAAGTTAGGTTATTTGCTGATGATTGTATAATTTATAGAACAATTAAATCAGAACAAGATAGCAAAATTTTTACAAAAAGATTTAGATGAATTGATAAAAGAATATAAAAATAAAAAATAGTAGAGTATGTATTTTCACCCAGAAAAGTGTCAACTGTTAAGAGTAACAAAGAAAAGAGACAAATAAATTCAAAATATTACATACATGGAAAAGAACTTATACTAACAGACAAAAGATGCAAAATACTTAGGAGTATAATAATATAGAAAATATCACGGAATCCCAATGTCAAAAAGCCAAACAAAACCTTAGGCTTTATATAAAGAAACTTTAACAGATGTAATAGAGAAATAAAACTCAAATGCTACCTCACTTTGGTGAGACCTGTACTAGAATATACATCTTCTGCATTGGACCCATCAACCAAAGAAAATATTGATAAACTAGATCAAAGTCAAAAAATAACTGCCAGATTCAGTACTTGAAAATATTCAAAACTGACAAGAATAACACAGTTAGTTAAATCAAGAAACCTTGAACCAATAGAGGATATAATATATGTATATATATATATGTATATGACAGTGTGCCTCTCCATCTTCCCAGCCCCTCACATCATGCTGTGTGGGCCCCAAAACACAAGGCCTTGTTTCTCTCCAGATCCCAAGCCCCCTACAACATTGTGGGTGGAGCGTAGAACCATGGGGTACGTAGATAAAAGACATTATTTATAGACACCAGAGGTGACATTTTCATTGTCGTCTGACAGTACTATAGGTCGGGGAAACATAAGTAGTTAATTATGGAGACATGGGTCAGAGAACGAAAGACTTCAAATTGTATGACTCCAAGCAGGGGTACAATCTAGGATGTCACCCACATAGCTATGGTTAGCTATATCAGGGGAGAACAGAATCTAGAGGAGAACAACATTTAGGAGAGAGCTAGAGATAGACGTCAGTAGCGTATAGTAATATACTTAGGGCTGCATTTAACTGTACACTTGCTTGTTCAGCTATAACTGTTTTTTTCCTACAAATTAAACTTTAAGTAGCTATAGTCCTAAACTTGTGTGGTCTTCACTTATTGTCATAGATCATTATAATATGTGTGTTTTATTTTAGACTAGGTTGTGCTGTGGCGCCGTGGCGCCTACGGCGCCCACTTTTTTCAAAAGTCCAACTAACTTGTCCTTGTTTGATAAATACGAAATATTAAACTTACTGAAATATATTTTCAAAAAGCTTATCCTTGTTTGATAAATACGAAATATTCCTGAAACGTACACAAAGCATTTTATAATTAACAATCCTCAAATCCTATTTTTACATCGTTCCCTTTTACAAAATTAAAATATGAGCTTAAACAATGACGTCATTGTTAATGTTAATCTGGAAACAAAATGATTATGATTTTTAAGTCTATATTTTCAATTAAAAAAAAGCAGAGTGATGTCCCTTAGCGTCACGGAATGAGTGAGTCAGTGATAATTGAGGGTGTTTATATTATATACACTGTGTATTACCGCTACCACTCGGCTACACATATTTATAATTCAAGGTGTGGCTTCTTTTTAATAATTAAACAACCCATGGATGTAACACGAATTGATATGTACCAGGAAAGCTGAAACTGAGATGTAATAAGAACAAAATACTTTCAGGTCATATGATTGCAAAAATTTAAGAAATGTAATTATTTACCAAGTATTATTATCATATATATATATATATATATATATATATATATATATATATATATATATATATATATATATATATATATATATATAAATATATATCAAAATACCTGCGCTCTGCTGCGGAAGTTAGGATTTTAGTAAGAGTTGAAAACCCGTTTCACACCTATTCAAAACACAATTGATTTCAGTCTGGATTATGATGTCTATACTTGTTTGTCAATATTTGTCAAGGTCGTGTAAAATCAAATGAGTACTAAAATGACATTACGGCCCCCATGCAAAATGGATGCAGGATGTGCATATCTCATAAGGTCTGAGGATTTCAATATAGATCATGATAGAGATACGTGTCTATTTTTATTTAAAATATTTAAAATCTAAAGGTAAAAAAGCTTTAGATGTTTACGAAAAAAATATTTTAGGTCCCGGCCCCGAAGGAACAGACGTTAGAAGTTCATTACCCTATAGAGTTTTATTTCATTTTTATTTTTTAAATCAAATTTGGTCAATAATTCATCCATTTACCCAGTAGCCACTTTTTAATTTACCTTTTATATAATTAATGTTAAAAAATGGCATTCTGGCTCCAGCCCCTAATAAGTGATGTTTTTAAAACTTTTACATTTAATGCCATAAACATTCGCTGGAGCATACCCAAAAACTTCCTAAAGTTTATTGGCAATGGGATGAATAAAATACATGTACTATTAATACGTCTTTAAAAAAAACTAAAATAAGGGCCGGGGGACCTATCGGTGTAAAATGTATAGTTCAAAACAACAGCTCATTTCAATCTGGATCATAGTTAATATATTTTTTAGTCAAAATTTGTTTTAAAAAATCGAGTGAAATCGAATGGTTAAAATGTCTTAAATGTTTACGAAAAAGAGATTAGGGGCCCTCGGCTACAAAAGATTGAACAAATATAATTTTAATGCCTTAATAAATTTTGATATGGGCCATCAAGTTTTTAATCTTCCAAGTTTTGTAAAAAAAAACATTTACACAGTATCCAAAGTTGTTTTAATGTGTAATTTAGATCATATAAGGTGAAAAAACTACATGTGGGTCCCGGGCCCCCAGTGAGTGATAATCAAACAAATTTTTTTTCGCTTGTTACCATCGCGGGAGTGTACTCAACATCTTCCCGAAGTTTAATGCTTTTATCTACACGGGAAATTGGAGAATTAGTGTTGAGTCAGTTTTTATATAAGAAAAAATACATTTGAGTCCCCAGCCCCCAGAGAGTAATAATTTAATTATTTTTTTAAACGCAAATTATCGTCGCGAGAGTCTACTCAACTACGTCCCAAAGTTTCATGCTTCTACCTACAAGGGAAGTTGGAGAATTAGTGATGATTCAGTTTTTAATATAAGAAAAAAATACATTTGGGCCCCCGGCCCCCAGTAAGTGATAATTTAAATATTGTTTTCGTCTGTTACTATCGTGAAAGTGTACTTAACAACTACTCAAAGTTTCATGCTTCTAACTACATGGGAAATAGGAGAATTAGTGATTTTCGGTTTTAAATAGCTCATATAAGGAAAAAACTTAAGTTGGGCCCCCGGCCCCCAGGAAGTGATAATTTAAATATTTTTTCATCTCCTACCATCGCGGGATTGTACTCAACAACTTCCCAAAGTTTCATGATTCTGCCTTCTCAGGAAATAAGACAATTAGTGATTTTCATATTTTATATAGTCTATATTCGGAAAAAAAACGTTTTTGGGCCCCCGGCCCCATGAAAGTGAATTTTTAAATTCTTTTACGCCACTTATCGTTGCGAGAGGCTACTCAATAACTTTCCAAAGTTTCATGCTTCTACCTACACGGGAAGTTGGAGAAATAGTGATGATTCACTTTTTAATATAAGAAAAACTACATTTTGGCCCCCGGCCCCCAGTGAGTGATAATTTAAATATTATTTTCACTTGTTACCTTTGTGGAATTGTACTTAACAACTACCCCAAGTTTCATGCTTCTACCAACATGGGAAATAGGAGCATTAGTGATTATCAGTTTTTACATAGCTCATATTTTGAAAAAAAACTTCATTTGGGCCCCCGGCCCCCAGGAAAGGATAAATTAAATATTTTTTTCCTCTGTTATCATCACAGGATTGTACTCAACAACTTCCTAAAGTTTCAGGCTTCTGCCTACTCGGGAAATAGGAGAATTAGTGATTTTCATATTTTATAAAGTCTATATAGGGAAAAAAGCGTTTTTGGGCCCCGGCCCCCATGAGAGTGAATTTTAAAATTATTTTACACCAATTATCGTTGCGAGAGGCTACTCAATAAATTTCCAAAGTTTCATGCTTCTACCTACACGGAAAGTTGGAGAATTAGTGATGATTCAGTTTTTAATATTAGTAACAAAATACATTTGGGCCCCCGACCCAGAGTATGTGATAATTTAAATATTGTTTCACCTGTTACCATCGTGGAAGTGTACTTAACAATTACCCCAAGTTTCATGCTTCTAACTAAACGAGAAAAAGGAGAATTAGTGATTTTCAATTTTTATATAGCTCATATAAGGAAAAAACTTAATTGGGGCCCCCTTCCCCAGGAAGTGATAATTTAAATATTTGATCGTCTGTTACCATCACAGGATTGTACTCAACAACTTGCAAAAGTTTCATGTCTCTGCCTAATCGGGAAATAGGAGAATTAGTGATTTTCCTATTTTATAAAGTCTATATAGGGAAACAAACGTTTTTGGGCCCCCGGCCCTCATGAAAAGGAATTTAAAAATTCTTTTCGGTCAATTATCGTCGCGAGAGGCTACTCAACAACTTCCCAAAGTTTTATGCTTCTACCTACACGGGAAGTTGGAGAATTAGTGATGAGTCAGTCAGTCAGTGAGTCAGTCAGGGCTTTGCCTTTTATAAGTATACTAGCAAAATACCCACACTTGGCTGCGGAGGTTATGATTTCAGTAAGAGTTGAAAATCCGTTTCACGCCTATTCAAAACACCAAATGATTTCTGTCTGAATCATGATTGATATACTTGTTTGTCAATATTTGTCAAGGTCGTGTAAAAGCAAATGGGTACTAAAATAACATTATGGGCCCCCATGCAAAATGGATGCAGGATGTGCATATCTCATAAGGTCTGAGGATTTCAATCTCGGTCATGATAAATTGGTAGGTACATTTAAACACAGAAAAAGCTTTGACATACACAATGAATAGCAGTACTTCTTTTTTATCAATACAAATTAACATACCATTTAAAAACAAATCGATGCATATCAATTATCAGACGAATGAAATTTAGTTTAATGTTAAATTCATTTTATTACAAATTACAAATTGAATCAGAACAATGAAAATTAACAACAAATATTTTTTTATTTAGTAAAAAAATTCAAAAAGGAATGAGACTAATAAATCAAGATATATGAATATATATTATATTTATGTATATATATATATATTTGTTTTGGAACAATTATGAATATATCATATATGCCAAGAATGTTACGATAAAATTAACTTTCCAATGAAATTATCTACATGTGACTAAGCAATAGTTTTTTTTTAAAACATATATTTTGAAATTGAATTTAAATTTTACAATAATACACCTTTCAAAAGTCTTATTTGATGTAAGCCCATTAAATAATAATTTTAATGTAGGTGAGTTTTAATGGTTTAAATAGCATTATTCATTGAACAGACTATAGGTCCGAAGATTTGAAAATGGGCACTTCTTATGGATCAATGCTTTTCTCTGTAATAACACATTGCTAAATGCGTATTTAAACATATTGCATGGTATCCGGTTGGTATTTTGGCAGTTATAAAAGACATGTAGTGTCATGATGTGTAACTTAGTTTAAAGAAATTTGAAAGCAGAAGTTGGCCTTCAATAATCTCCTTAAAAAATTCGTGTATTCTATTTAGGAAAAAAACATTGACATTAAATAATCACTAAAAATTATCTGACAGGATTTCTTAAAAACTTCACACCTAAAGTCACGTTGTATAATAACAATTGAATTGATTTCAACAATTTGAGAATTTATATAACGCAATAATCCAGCTAGCAGCTGCTTTCAACGCGCTTTACATAGAAAAATGAACAGAAATATTTGTACACGCTTGAAGTAAAACAACAAAACAGCAGCATTCATATTTTAATTGAAAAAAAAACATATTTACATGAGTGTGCAAATAATCTAAAATTTGTCAGTCAAAGAAATATTTGATTTTTTTTCAATTTGGAAAAGTACAGTTTGAAAAGATGTGTTTTAAAACAATGCAGTCTTGAGGGCTTTAAGTAGGCTTACTAAGTAGTAGAAATACTACAAATGTTTAATAACAGAGAATTCTATTTTTACCACAAAAGAGAGATAGAGAGAGAGAGAGAGAGGGAAAGGGAGAGAGAGAGAGAGAGAGAGATAGATAGATAGAGAGAGAGAGAGAGAGAGAGAGAGATAGAGAGAGATACGTTTGCCAAATATTTAATTGAAGGTATAGATTCAATAAACACTTTTACTTTGAAAATTGTAATATGTAATCTTTCTCTTTAAATTTGCAATGAATAATTAAAAAAAATATTAAAAATGTAGTTATAGTAATTGTACGTCTTAGCGTACAATAAATTGATAGGTACATTTAAACACAGAAAAAGCTTTGACATACAAAATGAATAGCAAGTACTTCTTTTTTTATCAATAATGTTCTTTTTAAATTGAGCTTTAAAATGTATTCAAAAACAAAAAGAAAACATATTTTACGGCAGCCATGTATCAGTAGACTATTGCCTATTTGAAAGGTTGTCACTTAGACTGGCAATAGATGAATTCATATTTTCTACATAAGCGACATTCTATCTGTAAAATATCCATTTCAGTAAAATCGGCTTCCATTTAAATTTAACACTTAATATTGATTATTTTCTAAAGAACTTAAACTAATTATTTCACACATTTTACTAAAACAGTCGCCTTGTTACAGCAATTTCTATTATTGTAAATAATTTCTAATAGTAAAATCTGTTACACATAGATTATTACAATTATACTGGACCAGTGGCGTCACTAGGGGGTGCGGTGGGGGTGGGCCGCCCGGGTGACACCATCAGGGGGTGACACCAAAATGTAAAATTCAGTATATTCCCATTATTTGGCACTGGAAAACTCTCGGGGGATTTCTATAGGTTAAGTCGTGAGGGGTGACACCATGGGCTACCGCCCCGGGTGACACCAACCATAGTGACGCCTCTGTACTGGACCTAATGATTTCGTTTTCCTCTGTAAAAATAGTTTTCTGTATCTGAAACATGACTATAATTTACTAAATTGCTTTTTTTCGTACACAATGAAATTGAATTAAATTTTATGATAATACACCTTTCAAAAGTTTTATTTGGTGTACGCCCATTAAATAATAATTTCAATGTTGGTAGGTTTTAAGGGTTTTAATAACATTTTCTTTGAACAGAATATAGGTCCGAAGATTTGAAGATGGACACTTCTTATAGATCAATGCTTTTCTCTGTAATATACATTGATAAATGTGTATTTAAACATAATGCAAGGTATGGGGTTGGTATTTTGGCAGTTATAAAAGACATGTAGTGTCATGATTTGTAACTTCATTTAAAGAAATTTGAAAGCAGAAGTTGGCCTTCAATAATCTCCTTAAAATAATTCGTGTATTCTATTTAGGAAAAAAACATGAACATTAAATAATCAATACATTTTATCTGACATGATTTCTTAAAACCCTCACCTCTAAAGGCACGTTGTAGTATAATAACAAGTGAATTGATTATAACCATTTTAGAATTTATAAAACGCGATAATCAAGCTAGCAGCTGCTTTCAACGCGCTTTACATAGAAAAATGAACAGAAATATTTGTACACGCTTTAAGTAAAAAAACATTCACATTTAAATTGAATAAAAATATATTGACATGAGTGTGCAAATAATCTAAATTTATCAGTCAAAAAAAATATTTGATTGTTTTTTCTAATTTGTAAAGATGTGTTTTAAAACAACGCAGTCTCAAAGGCTTTAAGTAGGCTTAATAATTAGTAGAAATACTGCAAATGTTTAATAACACAAAAGAGAGAGAGAGACAGAGAGGAGAGAGAGGAGAGGAGAGAGAGAATGATAAAACAATATTAAATATGTAATTTGAGTAATTGTAAGCCTTAACGTACATTTAATTGGTAGGTACATTTAAACATAGAAACATCTTGGACATACAAAATATATAGCAGTACTTCTTTTTATAATCTTCTTTTTAAATTGGGCTTAACAAAATTTTGACGAAACACAAAGAAAATATATTTTACGGCAGCCATGTATCACCAGGCAATTGTCCTTGAGAAAAGCAGGGGTCGTTCAAATTTATTTCAGCTATCGACAGTGATTGTCCTTGTGTGTTCTTAATAGATATTCCGAATTGAGAACTGAATACGTTTAAATTTAAATTCATTGTATGTTGGCATTAATGGGATTATGGATAAAAAGACATCTTCTCCTTTAGCACAGCCTGTCAAAACTGTTGCTTCAATTACTGTTTTATTTTTTACTTATAAAATGTAAGTCTTTAAGACGATTGAAAATTGAAAATAAACAAATAATTATTTATTAATTATTTCCGTGTATACAACATTGTCAGTTCGGCCCTCCGGTTGTAAAATGACTAAGCTGCTTGCTGAGCGTACTCTAGAGCATGCAACGTACAGTTGCCCATGCGAAAAGCAATCTTGCCATAAATCAATGCCAACCTTTTGTAAGGTCTGTCCCTGAGATGTGTTTATTGTCATTGCGAAACAGAGCCTTACTGAAACCTGGAGGCACTTAAATTGAAATGGCATATCAGAAGGTATAATTGATATGCGAGAATAAAAACTGTCTACCGGATAGTGCACCACGTCTTCCACTTCCACAACTGAATCA
Organism: Ampullaceana balthica; assembly: GCA_944989445.1. Classification (NCBI taxonomy): domain Eukaryota; kingdom Metazoa; phylum Mollusca; class Gastropoda; family Lymnaeidae; genus Ampullaceana; species Ampullaceana balthica. The sequence goes on along the minus strand of CALYLW010001028.1, from coordinate 126,390 downwards.
ACTGACTTATATGTTTTTACTTGTGAAGGTAGCTCTTTAATTAAAATATGATTTATAGTCGTAGTCATGTCATTCCTTGGTGTCAAGATAGCTCTCTCCCTTAACCATGACACGTCGTATTCATAGAGATTTTTTTAGATTTGGGTAAACATTTTCAAGGAGGATTTCCAAGGTATTCACGAGGTGACAGAGATTTGTAGGAATTTTTATTTTACAATTTTCCTGAATGAAGGTGCCATCTCCTATACTCATTAGAATAGAAGAGAACTCCCCGTCTTTTTTGTCGCCATTCAAATGAACCCTCATGTTTATTTCTAAGGTAATACTATTGATTTGTGGCCATAGGTAGGAAGACTTCAGACGTGCCTTAACTTCATCAGCACGTGTTCCTCTGGGTACGATTGGTAAGGTTTGCCGGAAGTCTCCAGCTAACAACACTGTCAAGCCTCCCATAACTTTGTTGGTGTTTCGGATGTCTTGGAGTGTCCTGTCTAAAGCCTTAATACCTCCTCTGTGTGCCATTGTGCATTCATCCCAGACAATAAGCTGACAATGACGTAGTACTTCAGGCGTTTTGCTCTGTTTTGATATGTTGTACATTGGAGATTCAATATTGCTGAGGTTCAAAGGCAGCTTAAAAGCTGAATGGGCTGTTCTGCCACCCTCAAGAAGAGTCGCTGCGATCCTAGAAGAAGCCACAGCTATGGCAATGTTACCTTCTGCTCGGATTTTTGCAAGAAGAAGGTTTATAAGAAATGTCTTGCCAGTTCCTCCTGGAGCATCAAGGAAAAACATCGTGCCAGTGCCCGAGACAACACTTCTAGTGACTTGCTCATAAACTGTCTTTTGGTCACTGTTTAGTAACATCACGTTATTTGTAACTGTATTGTCCAACTGCGAGGTGTTGTAAGATGTCTCTCTCAAGTACTCTGGATTTGAAGTAATCCCTGTCAGTTCTTTCAAAGGTGATGGCAAACCGTAATGTTTAAGAGATTTACCTCCAATATCAATCACATAGTTTTAAAGCAACTGTAGACACTCGTTATAAACCAAATGAGACCATTTTTCGACGTCTGTTCCCTTATGAGCTCTTTCAGTCTGTCTCCAAACATCTTCTGTTAGGCTGTCTTTATGTTTTTCCCATATGCTTAATGGGTTTTCCATTTGGCAGAACACCAGCATGACACCGAAGAGTTCACGGATCATTTGAGATGACCGAGATAGGGCAGCTTCCTGTAGAGTCTCGTCCCAGTTGATATCGTCCTGTAACAAACCAAGGGCCCTGCAGGCCGACTTATAGGTTGGATGTAAGACACTACCAACTGTTCTCAGACATTCGAAGGACGTGGGACCTTTGGTTTCGTTGAGCAGCAGCCGAAGATGGTAGCATTAAGAGTTTCTCGGGTGCACAGTGTAGATCCGTCCCAGCACATTATCTCTTTTCACTCCCGAATGTCCTGGCACAGTCTTCCCTTGCTTTCTCCGACAAAACATGTTGTTATTCCACACATAATAGGATGGAATTTCATTATAATGAAGTTGTTTTGCAAAATCATCGCGTTTGCCAAGGTCAAAGAATGCTAACAGTGTCGTCTGTGGTGGATTGCGTACTTTATTGACAACATTGCATTCTGTGAAATAATTATTTGCCCGTTCCCGAGATGCACAGCAAGATGAACGATTGGAGAGTAACGTTCGTGAAGGGGAAAACGGAAAATGCGCCACGCTGCTTCAGAGCTACTGATGTAACGTCTAGCTTCGTATCGAGATATTTCGTCATATTGATTTTGTATTGCAAATACTGCCTGGTCACTTCCCTTGTTAATATACTTGCATATGTATTTTATCGATTTTACTGAATTGCAAAATTCAACGTTGATGTTAGCATTGAAGAAGCGGGACAGCACAGGATTATATGGGACAACCCATCTGTTGTCGATATCTTTTCCATTGATGTTAGCTGTATGACCGCCATTACCCGGAGCGCGCCGGCGGTACTGAGGATAACCATTTTCTCCTGCCTGAGTTTCTGAGATGAAGGGACGCGGGAATTTTCTACTGCATGTTCCGTTTATCATGCAGGGGGAGTTAATATTATGAGGTCCACATGGTCCGTGAATCATGGTGGATTTTACTATTTCGTAGAGGGATGGGTCAGTCTGTGGATCAGGAAGTTCCGCACAGATCACTTGATCGATGACAGCTGGCCTAATCCTATCCTTTAACCACAACAGAATGTGTGCATGGGGAAGTCCTCGCTTTTGCCACTCTATGGTGTACATGTAGCAAATTGTACTGCCGAAAATGTTACTCTTGGTCAGCAAGTCCATCATTTTGCGAATTTTCAAGTGAAACACTCGGCTGATGAGGTCGTGTCGATCGTGAGGTTTTTGACGTGGTAGGAGACCGTTAGTGATATCAGTCCACTTTGGATTACAAGTAAATGTGATAAATAAGTCAGGTCGGCCATAATGACGTACGTATGTCATTGCGTCTTGTGTACGCTCGTGCATATAGCGAGGTCCTCCAGTGAACGACGATGGTAATATCACAGCTTGACCAATTTCATTTAAATTAGTGTCGTTTTTGTCTATGGCATCCTTTAGGTGGATGTACTGTTCAGCTCGTAGTTTCTTTTGATTTAGTCTTATAAAATTTAATCTTTCGGTTTCAATTTTTGCATACATATCAACTAAAAACTGATTCAATAAAGCTCGATAGTAAAGGATAGTATTATTATAATGCTTTTTTATCATAAGATGGTATGAGTAGAAATTTGCTGCAGAGACTGTTTTCTTCATAGCTAACTTGCTGACAGCGTCAACTTGAGGTATAGAAACAGAATAACCGTCTGCACCATAGCAGAACATGAGGGGATATTGAAGTGCGTCATAGGACCTGTGGGTTTCCTTAATGCGTTGAAGTTTGTTGTCTCTACTTTTCAAGACAATATTCCTATTCTCGAACGCTTGCCCAACAACGACAACACCAACTTCACGTGCTGTATGTTTATTAAACAGGCCTTTGTGGGCATTTAATGGCTTTTTGTCAGCGTTAATTACAACTTTGAAGTCTGTATCTGTATCTGACATACTGTCAAGTGCCAACTGGAAGTCTTGGATATAAGTGTTACAATCATGCAGCATTTTTTGTAATTTCTGCACCAGTGACGTGTTCAGTCCAGAGACATTAACGCACCGCATTTGTGTTTCCTTTTCGTCGTCCCTGACGAAATAAATTTGCAAAAATGTATGTTCCTTAGTCGGCATAGGTAAAAGACTACCAATTAGATGATATACTTGTCCCTGGACTTTAAATGAATGCATGAAATTTCCCTCAACGATTCGGTTAGCTCCAAATGACGTCATTTGAAATGCGCTGTTGTACTTTCGAATGTTGTTAAAATGCTCACTTTGAGGATGTTCACCATTTAACAGGCCTTCAAGAAGGTCAGGAAGCTTATGTAAATGAGTGAGAGAGACTTTACCACCGTTACAGCACAATCCAGGAGACTCGCATTTCCACCTAAGAGCTTGACAATACTCACATTCAACATTCATAGATCAAATGTTCACAGTTTTGTCAGATTCATACTGTAAATTTGAGTCGTACGCAAATCCACAATAAGCTTTTTTGAGCCAAACATTTTGTTTTCGTTTGAGTCGCTTGTCATTATTGGTATCGTATCTAGAAATAGCTTCTCTGTTTACTTGTGGATTGCTCTGCGTGTATTTACTGACAGCGTCTCTATGTACTTGTGGATTGGCCTGCGCGTATTTACTGACAGCGTCTCTATGTACTTGTGGATTGGCCTGCGTGTATTTACTGACAGGGTCTCTATTTACTTGTGGATTTTTCTGCAAGTATTTGACAGCTGCGTCACGAATTTTTTTCCGTCTAGCTGCATCAGAAAATCTACCACGACGTTTGACACGCCTCCTTTTTACTGGATTCACATAGGGTGCAGTGTTGTCCTCACAATCAGTTTGAGATTCGTTTTTTGTTACAATTACGTTAGTAATTCTAAGGCTTGGTGTGTTAAAGTGACATTCGACTTCTGTCAAGCGTTGTAGGCATACAACCGGTTTCATTAATAACTTAGAAGCCTGATTTTGAGAGTTTAAACTTTCATAAACATCAAAGTGTCTCCTACTCAAATCGTAACCCGTGAATCTTAGACGTTTAAGAGGCATTGGAGGTTGTCCAAAGGTTTAAAAGATTTGTCCATTTCGGTACACTTGAAAGCGACAACCGAACAATTCAGCAGCAGCAATCAACTCACATGCAGAACCATAGGTAAATGGCTTAAGCATTTCACTCTTATAGTGCTCCTGTGTAGTATAATTATCTCCTGTACCGTCATCAGTCCACACCTTGAACCGGTCCCAATAATTCAAAACATGAGATACAATGTTCCTCCGGATATCAAGACTGAGCTGGATATGGCCGTGCAATAAGTAACATATAGAATGGAAAAGGCAGGCGCCATCTCCGGGCATGGAAACCACTCGGTAAAATACAGTTCTTTGATAAATGGTGATCACCTCGATAGACATATTCATTATAATTAATGATATAGGGTTGATCATTTCTAAAGCCGAAAAACGTCATAGCTCAATGAGTAATGTTCTATTTTTAGATTACATTTTAGCGGAACAATGTTTTGAAGCATAAATACAGTCGAATCACAATGTTCTCAAAATTGTTAGCATAGTAAAATTACGAAACTTTTTTTCCTTTTTCAAGTCCAATTTGCTGTCTTAAATTAACGAAGAATTAACAAATAGCCGACAAAATACATCCTTCTCAATATACCTACATTTACATATTGACTCGTTTCTTTTATTAAATTTTGATGAAATCTGACCTTAAAAAAGATAAATATAGCCCCAATATTTCTATTAATAGCTCTCCGCCATATTATGACCAACCCTATTGATGAGTGTGCGGTTCGAACAATTATAGAATTGGGTATTTGAACTGTTTAAACTAAGTATACAATACCTACAAAATAACTATAATCGTAATAAACGAACACAAAACAGAAGAGAAGACGTGTTCAAATAAAATGTCTGCTGTTATTAACAGGGACACGTGAATATCTTGGTGAAGGAATGTATACAAAATAAAGTAACTGAAATATTGCTTTAATGGCGTTCACTTCCTGCGCGTTAAACAATATGATGAAAACTCTCTAAACTTCTAAACATATTGTAATGACGTCAATAAAACGTGGGAGATGCTGATCTTCTATCGAGCGCCTCCCCAGCCGGCGGATAGGGGAAAGCCCACCAGATATGGAGGGTACCGGGGAAATAAAATACCCGGGGTGGACCAAAATCAGCCCTACTGCCTTGTAGGAATTGGAAGGGTTCCACAAAGGCTAGGGACCTAACCCGAACAAAGGCAGCTACCCATTGAGCTGTGAGGGGCAACCCCCCAAGTGGTTGTGCGCAAGGCCAACAACCCTGCCATGTAAAAAAAATCATAGTTATAAACACACCGAAAAGAGTAACAAAAGACATTTCAGTCCTGGGAGAGGATGGATCCCTTGAGGAGGAAAATATGACGCCTAATAGTGAAAGCCAAAACCTGGAAGCTATTAGGCCGACAACCATCATTTCTACCAGGACTACCACCGTCATTGGAGCTTGGAATGTCCGCACCATGTACGAGGCTGGTAAAGCTGCACAAATAGCCGCTGAGATGAGGAACTATAAGCTCACCATTCTCGGAATTAGTGAAGCAAGATGGACTGGATGGGGACAGAAGAGATTAATCTCAGGAGAGATTGTGTTATTTTTGGGACACGAAGAAGACGATGCCCCACATACCCTGGGTGTTGCTATGATGCTATCAAGGACAGCACAAGGAGCACTCACTGGATGGGAGGCCCATGGACCTAAAATTCTTTTAGCAACCTTTCGAACAAAGAAACGTAGCATCAACCTAGATGTTATACAATGCTACGCACCAACTAATGAAAGTTATGAAGGAGACAAAGAAGAATTCTACAATAGAGTAATGACCATAGTCCAGGGCCGCCCACGGAGGAACATCGTCATCCTCATGGGAGACTTTAATGCCAAGATCGGCAATAGCAACACAGGGTACGAAGAGGTTATGGGACAGCAAGGGATAGGCGAGATGAACGACAATGGTGAGAGGTTTGTGGACCTATGTGCCACAGCAGACCTGGTCATAGGGGGGAGTATTTTCCAGCACAAGAGGATTCATAAAGCTACACGGGTCTCACTGGACATGAGAACGATGAACCAAATAGACCATGTATTTATTTGTAAAAAATTCAGGCGATCTCTCCAAGACGTACGTGTTAAGAGGGGAGCTGATGTTGCCTCAGATCACCATCTTCTTGTGGTCAGGATGAAATTAAAGCTAAAGAGACATTATACCGAGCAAACAACATACATGACTCGGTATAATACCTCCCTGCTGAAGGACCAAGCCAAAAAGGAAGAATTCAAAATCTCACTATTAAATAAGTTCCAAGTCCTACAAGAAATACTTGAAGATGAAACCACCGAAGGGAAATGGCAAAGCATGAAAGAAACAGTACAGTCAACATGCAAAGAAGTGCTAGGAAACAGGGAACAGGCACACAAAGAATGGATTACAGCAGGCACGCTGAGTAAAATAGAAGAAAGGAAAAGAAAGAAATCAGAAGTGAATAACAGCCGCACCCGAGCACAGAAAAACAAGGCCCAGAAACTTTTGGAGACTTTTGAGTACGCTCCCGGGATGGAAATAGGCTCCTTTTTTTCAAAATTTAACACTCATGGGGCGCCGGGGCCCATAATGATAATTTTTTCTTATATGAGCTATATAAAAATTAGTTGAGGGCTTAGCTGCTTGGAAAATGAATGGATCTTGACCAAACTTGGTACATAAGAACTTGATAGCCTATATTAAAGTACCATATGGAATTGAACTCCTAATGTCCGAACCGGGCCCTTAATGTTGTTTTTGCTAATCTATATATATATAAATTAATGTATGTATGTATGTATATATGCATGTCTGTTATAGCTGACTAAACCATTCATCCGATCGCCATGAAACATTTGGAGACTTTTGAGTACGCTCCCGGGATGGAAATAGGCTACTTTTTTTCAAAATTTAACACTCATGGGCCGCCGGGGGGCCATAATGAGAATTTTTTCTTATATGAGCTATATAAAAATTAGTTTAGGGCTTAGCCGATTGGGCCCGGGTGCCCTTAATGTTGTTTTTGCTAATATTATATATATATATATATATATATATAAATCAAAGTGTGTATGCGTGTATGTATGTCCTTTATAGCTGACTAAACCATTCATCTGATCGTCATGAAACTTTGGGAGACTTTTGAGTACGCTCCTGGAACGATAATAGGCAACTTTTTTTGCAAAATTTAACACTCATGGGGCGCGGGAGGCTCATAATAGTATTTTTTTCTTATATGAGCTATATAAAAATAATGAGGTAAATTGATGGATCTTAACCAAACTTTGTATATAAAAACTTTGTAGCCAATTTTGAAATACTATAGCGCACTAATTTCCTATTGTTCATTTGTTTGGGGCTGGGGGCCGAAATGTCTTTTTTGATAAACATTTAAGATTTTAGAAAGGGTAAAAAAAGACACCCCTGGCTGACACCGGTCTCTACCCCAAAAGCCACTATTGTTTGTTGGCCATGAACAATTCTACATTACAGTCCTTCGTGAGGAGCCTTAGTTATGTCTACAAAAATAAATAAATATATAACGAACATATTATAAAAATAATTAAAAAGCGTGGGTGCCAATCATATTTCTGGTCGAGATTATTATTATTATCCTTCATGTTTTCGTGATTGTTCAGCGGAATTTAATCTCCCTGAAGATTTGTCGTAAAAGTGATATTTTCTTTATTTATTCTCAATCATTGTGCTTCGGAGGCACTGTATATACTTGACGTATATTTGTGTGTTAACAGAGAATAACACGAAATTCTAATAATTATGAGTCCACATAGTGTTTCATAATTAGTACCCATAACATTGATTGGAATAAAAGCGTATTTAAAAAAAAACAAACATTTTACCCATTTTTAAATTTATTTTTCCTTGATCCGGTGTAACAGGCCAGATTAAACCCTTTACCAGTATATATCCGGGGGGTTAAACTTGTCTAGGCCAGAATATACCCCTTGGACTACATGGGGATATATAGTAAAAATGGATAAACGACTTATTAAACTTTATATTGATGTCTTAGCTCTATCAGAAAATTTAAGCTCTTTTCTAAAGTAGCAAAATGGTTTTTGTAACATTAAAAAATAATTTACTATAAAATATTTTGCTATGAATGAAAGGAGCATGAGCTTTTATTTTAAAATAATACTCTCGTTGAGTCGTTTTTTAAATATGAAATCTTATATTTTTCGACGATTTTAGATAAAAGTTACAGTCCAAACAAATATATAAGGAAACAGCGTTATTTTTTCCCCATTCAACATTAACTTAATCAAGCACTTTATCAATTATTTTAAAATAAATATTACATTTGTTGTTTTCAAACAGGTGCAAACACTTTGGGTTCTTTACCTTTATATTATCTTATCATTTACAGATGCTCCTTCTATACAGAAGGCTATTGCATGATACGCTTATCGTTGGTTTATGTCTAGGCTTGCATTTTTATTAGAGTTTTAAATGCTTATACAGCATTGGTTTTCCTGGTTTCCTCGGGCATCAATTCCATGTACGAATTCCGGACGGGCAGAACCAGAATTTGTATGTGTTTGTTGTTGCATAGGAAATAATAAATATGTTTGTATCCCTATGTTTATCTTAGGGTTGTGTTACATTATCTTTGGGTTATTTTTCCAGTTTAGAATAAGTTGCTTTAAGTATAATTGAAACTTTGCTCTTTATTCGTCTATCCTCTAGTGTTTCAAGGTTTAATGATTTAAATTTAACTAAAGGTGTTACTCTTGTCAGTTTTGAATATTATCCAGCAATTAATCAACTATTTTGTTTTTGAAATTGTTATAGTTTATTTAAGCTTTCTTTGGTGTATGGGTCCTATGCAGAAGATGCATATTCTAGTATAGGGCTCACGAAAGTAAGGTAGCTTTTCAATTTTATATTCTTATTACATCTTATTGAGAACTTCCTTTTCACCATGGTAAAGAATCTATTCTTTTGCATGAAAATGTCTTGCTGTTTTTCTAAATTGTCGCTCAGCATTTGACCTTTTCTCTGAAGGTAAGTCATAGATCCACTGGGGATACTCAAGTTTCGTTGTAGAGTAGAATCTTAAAAGCTGACCAAACAGTTGGCCTTCCATGGTTGACAAATTTTGAGGTCTGGTCGTTTTGGAGGTTATTTTATATTGACCAAAAATGTGTTCTTAAAGTCGCGAAATCCGATTTGACGACTCTGTCAAGATTGGCCTAATCAGACAAGGTTGCCACCATTCGCAACTTTGCGTGATCATGTAGATTAACGCATTTGAAAAGAAATAAGGCTTGTTTAAAAATAATATAATGGGTGCGACGAGGTTCTTTTGACTGCAGATTAGACGACGCGTCACAATACACCAACCGGACTTCTTAACAATAGTTGAAAGCATGGATAGCGGACAATCCTACATTGGTGAAACCCAACAAGATTGGCCGTACTGTTGTAAGAGTAACATAGGTACAATGAATTGCGCTGATTTAAAAATAAAAATGATTTGCGCTACAGGACGGGAAGTTTCTTTTGAATGTTTTAAGACGCCGCGTCATTGAAGGCAAAACGAGCTAAAGATAAAGGTACGGATATAAACAAACAACGTTGGGGATGTCCAACGATGTTTAGTCTTGCCCTGTTCTTTTAAATGGCCCCAAACTCAAATTAATTAAACATAATGATTCGATTAATAAGCGAGGTCAAGGAATAATAAATAATCGGAAGCGTTGAAAAGAACCAACTATAGTCCATTATCGTGCTTAAATTATTAAAAAATAATAATAAATTCATTTAGTGCTTGAATGAGTCAATTTTCACATTTAAAAAAACAAAAAACGCTGATTCAATCTTAATTGTATAGACTGTAACTTTAGATAAAAAGTGACCATCCATACTGTAAGACATAGTAATAAAAGAAATCATATTAATATTATTATTTTATTGTAAATAAAACATCTTTCCTACTTAAGAAATTAGTTTTACGTCTCTGACAAAGATAAAACACCAATATAATTTCTAGCAAGTCATTCATCTATTTTTTTACTATATATCCTCATGTTCTCAAAGGGGTATATTCTGGACTGGGGGGTATATCCTGGCCTAGGCCAGTTTAACCACCGGGGTATATTCTGGTCTAGGCAAGATTATACCCGGTCATATTCTGGTCAAGGGTTTAACCTGGCCTGTTACACTGGCTCGCACTTAATTATGTTAATGGAATATGCCCCTCTTTTAAAAAAAGGCTGGACAATCATGAACTAAAGCATTTCTAACAGCAGGTTTTAAACACTAGATGAGATTTAAAACTTATATATTTTTTTTAAAAAGTAATATATTGAATTTTTATTTTCATGACAAAAATAGTTGTATTAATTGCACATCATTTAAAATTGACAATATTATTACGCGCACTTATTTTTCTAAGCTTATAAAATTTGATACAAATTATAAATATTGTATTCAATTAAATGTTAACAAAATATATTTTTAGAAGATGATTCCGCACCTGTTGGGACTGCTTGTACATCTTTCACTTGCCGGTATGGTATAAAGTAACGTAATGAAAATATAAATACATTTCTCATTGTATGTATACGCTATTATTCAAATACATAAATATAAATTTGTAGAGAGAAATATATATAGAGTTATTTATATAAATAGCTATATATATATATATATATATATATATATATATATATAAGAGCTGGTAAGATAAATAGATAAAAATTAAATAAAAAGATATATAGATTGATGGATATCTTTCATGGGTGGTTGGATAGTTATTGTTGGAGAGTCTTGAGAGGACACTTTACAAGTCTAAGGCTAATGGCTTTTGAAACCATTCTATAAATAAGATATTTATTTCACACATTCATTATATGTTTTTGAAAATACAATGAAACAATATTTTACAGATTTGAGTTGCGGACAATGGGTTGCAGCTGGAGAAACAAAATCATTCACGTTTGCTACAAAAACAATAATTAAAGGTACTCAAATATACTGGAAGGAGAAGGAAACTGGTGATACTATAATTCTCTGTTTGACGTTTGGAAATCTTTCTTGCGGCAGAGATAATGATAATTACTCTGCAAACATAACATTCAACGGATCATCCTTTATCAGTATGTTTACAATAAAGTCCGTAGCACCCTGTCATCACAAGAAAAGTTGGTTTGTTGAGGCTTTATTTAATTTAAATGACAAGTTAACAAGAGAAACAGAAGAATATGTGCTTAACGTTTTTGGTGAGTTTAAGTATTAGTTAAGTATAAGCTATACTCACTAACTTACGAATGTGAACTTAAACAATATTCTTAAATGTAACACATTAAGTAATATTTAATTAATCCTTCTATCTATCCATCGACTATTTTATGCATAGACCCTTTTATCTATTTATTTACCCATCATTCTCTATATCTTTCTAGCTACAACAAACATCTGACTGTACATATTTAAACACTCACACGCAGAAGCATATTCCTAAATCTAACTACTAACACTATTTTAATAAGTATTAATTTGTATTGAATTTCATTTTTTTTTAAAGATCCAGGTGAATATCCGACATGTGAAAATGCAAGACTATTGAATGAAACTAACTTTCAAATTCATTGTTTTACACCGAAAGTTTTTCCAGAAAGTATCTGCATGTTTTACGACAGCTTAAATGTAAATATTAGTTTTAGTTTTAATAACTTAAAAAATTTTGTTTTTAAATTATTTTTTTTTAAAACTTACTAATGGTTATAATGTTATTCTCTTTAAAATTGACATTTGGAAGAAACAGTAATGATGACGTTATATAAATCGAACTTTCTCGCAGACTCATTTAACAAAAATATATTTTAAAAAAAAACTTATTGATGTAAACTTTCTTGAAGTACTAGATTTAAGTGATTTTTAAAATGTTTTCCTGTGCATACTTGGATTTCAAGGGAAAATTTTTTTTTAACCCCCCCCACCCCCCACTCAAAACACGTTTTTAAAATCACATCTTGGAACCATGATAACTGAAAATAAGTTGAAGTTACAATGATGGCTAAGCCGTTGCAGCCTTTGCAAATATAGCGTAGGCAGATACCAGTAAGAGAACTCTGTTCATGTGTGGCGCCTTTAACGCAATTTCCCTTGGAAAAAAATCCGTTTATATATTTGAAATGTCTGTCCTGTCTGTTCAAGATTTGAACAGCTCATCCTCCTGAGCCATAACAGATAGAGGGTTCGGGTCTTTCGCAAATATGTTAAGGAGGTCCCAAGAATGTGCACGGGTCAAAAAAAATTCCCGGAAAGGGTTACTGGATTTCCTGGAAATCCCCCCCCCCTAAAAAATATATAAATATATTTTGTCAATTACTCGCCAACCATAACAGCTATCGCCAAACGATAGCTAATATTATTTATAACTATCATGGAAAAGAAATTTTTGAAAAAATGTCTTTTCCATCGAATCCCGTAATTTTAGCAGCAAAGATAGCAATTGTTTTGTTTAGTTTCAGAATTATTTATTTGAAATGAATTTTGATGTAAAATATAAATGATTTCCCTTGCATAAAAATATCGGAAATTCTTTGTTGGAAATTGCGTGTAAATACCCTTTCGAGTTTTTATTACATGTTTGTATATAAATACACCAGAGATAATTTAAAAATCACATAAAAGATTGAATTGCAAACATGTAGTCGTTGAGTACGCAAAGTTTATTTGGGAGTCAAATTGTAAATCAATTTCACTGCCGCAGTTAGACAAAAAGAGTATTTCTGTGTAAGCATGTTAAATGTTAAATTGAATGCATTAAAGTGTTTATATGTGTATATACACTTAAATAGATAGATAGATATATAGACAAAAGCTAGACAGATATATTAGATAGATAGATCAGTAGATAGATAGATAGATACGTAGGTAGGTAGGCAGGCAGGCATAAACATTAAATTCACAATTTTATTGCTACGTGTACTAAATAAACATAATTTACATTTTTTCAAAAGATCTCTATAACAAAAGTATGTCCGTCTCTTCTCAGGGTTGAGGGCAATTTCTCCGTCTATCTCTCTAGTAATATGTCCTTATATAATAAATCTTTAGGAAAGTTATGCGTTTAATTTCTACGAGAACAACATATTTTTCATAACTATTATGGTCCAGAACTTTCTAGCACATGCATGAACAACTTAGCTAAACCAAAACAAGGTCAGAGATGTAAACTGACCCGAGGAAAACAGACTGTGGAGTGAATAGGAAGGGGGTGGGGCACAGTCATAAATCACTGGGACCCGAGAGCATCCCTACGCATTCATGGCAAGCGGGGAGAGAGGAGAGGGGGGTAGTACCTAACACTTCCCCTCTTAAAACAAAGAATTTACATATTTTAAAATTCAATTCTTTTCCAATTCGGGTCCTTACAAACAGTTACAGAGATCTAATATAAAACCTCAGTTGTAAACGTTTTAAAGTTACACAAAATTTAAACAGATTCTTTTCAATGTACATAGAACAACAATCTTATACAAAAATTTTAGTTAATAAACAATCATATTGTCAAACAATTAAAGATATAGGTTAAAAAATTATTCTTGGAAAGATATACCTGTTTTAATTAATTTCTAGACAATGTGTCTGCAATGACATTAACTTTTCCTCTAATATGTTTGATATCTAGTACATATTCTTGTAGGAAGAGGCTCCATCTTAGTAATCTCTGGTTCTTGGAGACCATCTTGTGTAAAAACGTTAACGGATTATGGTCAGTGTAAACGAGTATAGCATGTGAAGGGCAAATTACATAAAAATCAAATTGTTGTAAAGCGAAGATGAAACCTAAACAGTCCTACTCTATCGTTGTTTAATTCTTTTGGTGAGCATTGATTTCTTTGAAAAATAACATATTGGATGATCTACACCACTTTCATCTTCTTGGAACAGCACAGCGCCGATTCCAAGATCACTTGAGTCCACTGCTATTTTAAAGTGTTTCGAAAAATTAGGTGCACTTAGCATATGGGCATTGGCTAGGATATATTTTATGTCTTCGAATGACTTTTGACAGGCATCTGACCAATTAAAACTTACATGTTTCTTAAGAAGATTGGTAAGTGGAGCAGCAATTACTGAAACATTCTTACAACATTTTCTGTAGTATCCTGTCATACCCAAAAATCTCATGAGTTGTTTTCTAGTCGTTGGAGCAGGGAAAGAAGAAATAGCCCCAATTTTAGCTTGAACGGGCTTCACATGACCTTGACCCACAATGTGACCTAAGAACTACACTGTGGCATGGCAGAATTCACACTTACTCAGAATTACAGTGACCATTGCTTGTAACAATTTCTGAAATAATGATGTTAATTGTTTCATATGACTATCAAAATCTTGACTATAGATGATTATATCGTCGATGTAGGCATTGCAATTATCTAGGTCAGCGATTAGGGAATTAACTAATCGCTGAAAAGTAGCTGGAGCATTTTTCATGCCAAACGGCATTACCTTATATTGGCACAGGCCGTCTGGAGGTACTGAAAGCAGAACTTTATTTTGCTTTCTCAGATAATGGAACCTGCCAGTATCCAGAAAGTAAATCTATCTTTGTGACATACTTGGCATCCCCGATTCGATCTATCAGATCGTCTATTCTCGGAATAGGAAAGGAATCCGTCTTAGTGACATCATTCACTTTCCTGAAATCCGTGCAAAACCTGTAGCTTTTGTCAGGTTTTGGGACCAATAGGCATGGGGAATTCCAGTTACTTGAACTTGGTTCAATAATGCCGTTATCAAGCATGTATGTTTGATTTCTGACCTGATAACATCATGTTTTTCCGGATTCACCTTATAAGGATGTTGTTTTCAGTGGATGTTGTTGACATCCATGTTTCTATTAACATTTTTAGGGGTTCGCGAACCGCATGGCCAAATACCAGTTCAAACGGGCTGAATCCCAGGAAATCTTGGACAGCTTCTCGGGCGGCGAACAACAGCATGTTGATTCCTTCGTCCCAGTCCTTCTCTCTTTCAAAGCAGTAGGTCCTCAGCATGTTGTTTAGAGTTTGATGAAATCGCTCTAATGCTCCTTGTGACTCTGGATGATATGGACTAGACAGGCAGTGTTCAATGCCCAGTTTGTCCATGACTTGTTTAAAAAGTTCTGCTTTAGTTGTTTCCCTGAATAACCTTGGTTAGGCCAAACAAAGTGAAGATTTACGTTAAAGCTTTTATTATATTTGTCGTCTTGATGTTCCTGAGAGCTATAGCTTCAGGGAAACGTGTTGAAGAACACATACTAGTCAACAAATATTGGTAACCTGATTTAGTTTTAGGCAGTGGTCTAACGCAGTCTATGACGACACGGCTAAACGGCTCTTCGAATGCTGGAATAGGTTTAAGAGGTGCTGCTGGGATCTTTTGATTTGGTTTCCCTACTACTTGGCAGGTATGGCAGGAATTGCAAAATTGAGTGACGTTTGCCTTGATCTTGGGACAATAAAAGTGGGATGTAATCCTGTGGTAGGTTTTATGTATCCCTAGGTGGCCTGAAAGGAGTGAGCTATGGGCCAAGTTCATGATGTCATATCTAAATGAAGCGGGAACCACTATTTGCTGAACAATTATCCACGCTTCGTCAACTGCTGCATCTGGAGGTCGCCATTGCCTCATCAGCATATCGTTCTGCAGGTAGTGGCATGTGGATAACTGTTCGGCTTCTTCCTCAGTCACTGCATCCTCTCTAAGTTTTTCGAATTCAGGATCAATTTTCTGTTCTTCGATTATTTGCAGCCGGGTTGGCGTCTTGCGATCATCTGCTTCTTCGTTTATAGTTTTGAAGAATTTCGTTCCCAAATCTACTTCAGGGTTGACTTTCTTGGATTTCTTTGGTCTTGTAATCTCTTGTCGAAATATATTTGTACTCATGACTCGGGTGACAGCACATGCTGGATATATGTCTGGATTCCCATCTTGAATTTCATTCAGAGGAGGCTCATGAGTGACGATGGGTTCAGCGATTATCTTCCCACCAGCTAAGTCGTTGCCTAGCAACAAATGGATGCCGTCTAACGGTAATGCTAGCTAGTTTTTTCACCAGGGACAGTTTAGCTGTGGCTTTGGCGCACAATTCACGCACATGGTTATGTAGCTGGACCTTCTGGTCCAGCTTGATTCCCAAGTACGTTGGTGTCCGATCACAATTCAACTTTTTCCCGCATATCTGAAGCACCACCTCATGCATCAGAGCATTCCGTCCTTTTGTGAAAATTGAGTGGACCGTCTTCTCAGTATTGACCATAAGGCGCCATCGGTTGGCGTAATCTTCGATACAATTCATATCTTCCTGCAGCCGGTTCTGCAGTGTTGCAACGTCTTTACCAGAACTCCATATAGCCAGATCATCAGCAAACATGGCATTCTGTGACTCGAGAATGCCTTGTAGGTTGTGGACGTAGGCTAAAAACAATGTACAACTTAGGGCGGACCCCTGCGGAAGTCCGTCCTCTAGGCGTGCCTCGCTTGATAATAATTCTCCCACTCGGGTTTTATCCAGCTGTACATGTTTGCAGTGACACCCAACTGCTGCAACTTATAAAGTAGCCCTCCACGCCACACCTTGTCGTATGCCTGCTTCAGATCGAAGGACACAGCAACAGTGTGATTCCTCAACTGGAGTTCGTTCGTAATTGTCTGAATTAAACGGAGCACCTGGTCCATCGGTTGGCGTCCCTTTCGGAACCCACCCTGAGTCATCGGAATGCTTTTGAACTTGTCGAGGAGCCAGTAGAGTCGTGCGTTCACTAAACGTTCAGCTACCTTCCCCACACACGATGTGAGGAAAATGGGCCGGTAGCTGGACGGGTGTTCGCCTGGTTTCCCTTCTTTGGGAATTGGGGTAATTATGGCCTTTTTCCACAGCTTCGGCAGCGTGCCTGTCGTCCAAGTTCTATTGATAAAACTCAATAGTTTTATTCGGCCTGTCCTGCCCAGATGTTTGAGCATTTCGTTGTGAACTCTATCTGGACCTGGTGCTTTGCAAACTTTGCACTTATTGAGAACGGTTTGCAATTCTGTCATTGTGAAGGGGGCCGAGAAAACCTCTAGTTGAGGGCCCATGCGTTGTCTCATTGAGCCCTCCCTGCGCATTCTGTCGATAGTTCAGCTAAAATCAGATCTGGCGCATTTCTTGTTTACCTGGGCAAAGTGTTTATTTCAACGCTCGTGCGCGCTTAACTTCACTAGCCCCTTTGCCCTTTGGTTTCGTTAAAGGCTTGGTGTTCCTTGTTTTGCCGGCACCTGATAATGCACCTATGAGCCGCCAAATTTTTCTCCCGTCTACGAGGTTGAGTTGTTCACATGTATTTAAACATTTCGCCATCTTTGCTTTGTCGACAGCGGCCCGGACTTCAGCAGTTAGTCTGTTGTACGCCCTGCGAGCTTCGGGCGTCATCAGCCTAGCGGCCTTTTCCGTGCTTTTGCTCTTTGTTTCACCAGACTTGCCAGACTCTTGTCCCAGTAAGGTCTGAATTTCTGTTTTCCGTTTGTCCTTGGGATCGTTCGCCTCGCAACCCCAAGGATTGTGTCAATTAACCGCCCGTAGGTGGCATCCATGTTGTCTCCAGCAACATCCAGCAGAGCGAGCTTGGCCTCGCTCTCGGCCTCGTACTTACGCCAATCGGCCTTACGGAAAAGGCAGTGCATTCTTTCAAATCGAGGTTTGCCCGCACCAAGCACAAATTTGATCAAGATTGGAAGGTGATCGCTTCCTACTTCCTTTAATACTTCCAGTCTATGCTTTGACTCTAGGTCTGCTGAAATAAGCGTTAGATCTGGGCGGGACTCCGTGCTGTGTCCCGTGTGCAGCAGTGTCGGCACATTGTCTGCGTTTTGTAGCCTGATGAGATTTGTACTTATACAGACATCCTTGATGTAACGGTCTGACACGTTCCGTTCGGTGTAGCCCCAGTCAGGAGACTGTGCATTAAAGTCTCTTGCTATTATCGTTCTATTGAAAACAACATCTTCCCCAATTAGAAGTGCTATTGGGTTCCTGGGCGTGTTGTAGACGTTTGTGATTGTAAAGCCAACGTCGCCTTTGAAAGCTCTCACGGTGAGAGTATCAGTGTTGCTATAACAATTGTCTTCGAGCAGCTCCATCGTTATATTGTTCCGGACCACTGTGGCAAGACCTCGACAACACCGGTCACACTTGCAATGGTATAGCGAGTAACCAGTGATATGAAACGGCTTTCCCTTAAAAAGCGTTTCCTGAAATAATGCTACATCCACATTGCGTTCGTGGAGAATTTTGGTTACTTCGTGTGCCTTTTGCCTTCTGCCACAGACATTCAACTGTAAAACAACCAGGGCTTGTTCAGGATGGCCCTTCGCACCCATACAAGGACGGCCAGTCACCGATTGACCGCTTGGACATGGCCTGTCGTTCGTCACCATTCCTCTAAGAAAGGAGGTAGCCAACCGACCCGACTAACCACCATCCGCCGAGAAGGGGTTTAGAAGGTCCATTCCGGGACCTGCATTTTTCGATAAAAGAACCATAGAATAGAGAGGGGGTAGGCAGAAATCTTCAACCGTTGAGGACGGTCCGTGTGCGTCCCGTCCCTTGCCCAGAGGGTCTTCCTGTCTTCGGCGTTCCTAGCCGGGCACTGTTGGGTATGGGCCTGCTCCCACACCCAGCACTGGGCCCATCTGCGAGGCAGTGCCCCACCCTCCGGTTTTCCGGAGGGTTCCAGTGCATATATTTTGGCGATTTCGCCGGGGATAGTCGGTTTCAGATCGCAGCCACTTCCGCAACCTTACTCGTCTCCCGGGCCAACGTAGAGGCCAACCCCTTCCGAGAGGTGATGGGTTACAAATCGATCCATTTCTTTTTGCGACAAGCAAGGAAGCAGACGCTACGAGTTAAAATAAAGGATTTAAAAAGGCCACTGTTTTGTACCGCAAAGCTCAATCTAAGATGCGTACTCGAAAATATCTGCATCGCAATTTGAAAATAAACGATTTTTGAAGAGCCACCGCTCAAAATATAGTCTTGGAAAGACCAAAAATAAATCGTTTTGATCCTCTGCCTAAAGTGGTTCAGTATGGAAATGATATTTTATGTTTATCTCTTTGTCTCTACATTTTCTGATTTCCTAATTTACAGTTAACAGGCATAAGGGACAATTACAAAAACTATACAGAAATAATCTACAGGTTAAGAGGAACCATCCTGACAAATTTGGTCCCTTTCTTTATTTGGGGTTTCCGTGATTATAAAACTTAGAGTTGAAAAGTCAAACATACCCACATACATACATCAGCTTAGCTTTATATAGATAATAATACAAATATACCTGCACCTCGCAGCGGGAGTGTACTACCTCAAATATTTATTATGTAGTTGAACATATGCCAATATTTGTTTGTTAAGTATAGACGTGTATGCGACAATTTAACTTCGTCCTGCTGTATATAATATAAATAAATGTTCTGCGGAAATTACTCTATTAAAAAAAAGAAAAAAAAAGAAAGAAAAGCTGCCTCAAAGTGATGATTTTGCAAACGCTTTTTTTCTGATTTACAATTAATTATTTCACTATACTGAAGTATTTGGGCCATATTAGACCTTTTTAGAAATTCTGCCTATGGTATACTCAAAATAATGTAATTTAATAAAAATACACTATGGGTAGCGATACAAAATAAAAAAAAGATAAATGGTAGAATCACTTCAATTACCTCAAAACTATTTCAGCATGTTTTACAAATACTTTTATTGATATTCTTGTTTAACAGTTAACAAGTAAAAAAGATGTGTTTTCTAAGATTTTGCATAAAAATAAAATAAAATGATTCAGATATTGGTCTCAACTTAGTGTTAAATTTTTAAAAACTAAATACAAATGAACACCATTCAAACAAACGAAAATCACATTATACTATTTTATGATTTAAATTAAAATTTGATCAATCAGGCATCCTCAGAATATGAAATGCAGCATGGATCTATAGCCTACTTCAAGGAGCAGGATGATACTTCAAAATATTACAAAACAAACTGTACATACAATGTGTCAGCTGCTCTACTAGGACCTGGATTTCATAAGTTCCTTGTTGTCATGTATCCAAACATTCCAACAAATATAACAGATAAAATGAAAAAAAGAAGTCATTTTACGGATCCTATTGCCTTACGTAAGTATACTTTAACTGATCCTGTCATTGTAAGCAGGAAACAAACAACCCCGTAAAAACAAAGTTTTTGACTATAAATCACTTATATATGAGACATAACTAAAAGTATTGATTATGTTCAAACGCGACAAACATTTACAGACTGAATCTGCATTAACTCCCCTTTGCTTAATAACCCCGGGGGGGGGGTGGGAGAGGGGAAAGGTTTGGTCACCGATCGCTGGACTGAGCTCAGCGTGACACGTAAAATGTAAACAAAAGCACGAAGGTACATCGACGGGTGGCGTCAATGCGTGAATTCAAATGGCACGGGAAAAAAAACTATAAGAAACCGTGAATTTGAATTACATATGTTATATTGAGATAAACTAAAAATGCTTTAATTTAATTACGGTACGTTCAATCGATCTGAAATATTGATACTATGCATTGTTAGGTGACACAAGTCTATGTGCCAAATTTCAGCTCGATGGCATCACGGGAAGTGTGTCATTTTTGACTTTTGTTTTCCGCCCACCCGATGACGAAGACAGAGATCACGACAGACAGAGAGATAGAGAAAGATTTCGAAGTTAATATAAGGGATTTAAAAAGGGCGAAAAACAGCTTTAAATGAAAATTACAATAGCTAAATTTGATTGAGGAGTTTTTTTTGTTGTAATTACATTATTTGAATGGAAAATATCTAAAGCATACTAATTTTACAGTCACTAAGTCGAAATAAAGTGCACCCTGGTTTCTGGCAGTGTTAATTGATTTTAACTCACAATAACTGAAATTTAGAAAGTTCTTTCCATGAAAAATGTTTATATTTTTCTCCAGCCAACCAGTCATTAGATTCTGTTTTTAAGCCATATTTGAAGTGTAAGAATGCCCTTGTAATTATAACCTTCATTAATTATCTACTGTGCTGCGTCAGCCATATATCCCTTTAGATATCCTCTTAGAAGTACTATTCTTGCACAATGGAGAAAAGTTTGTTCAATAAAAAAGAAAACATATTGAGTTTTCCGTAGGAGTATTCCTGGAGTATATCAAGAATATCGTATCCTAAGATGGGCGATGTCACGATTGGTCTCTTCAGTGCACAGCCAGCGGTACAAAATCACAGCTTGATGATATCTACTCTTTATTTTTAATGTAACGTTTCAATTCTCTGATGTATACTAATGTCCCAGTGTCTAAAATGTTTGTGAGTGATAATTTTTATTCTACTGGGTTAATTTCCACAGTTTAGAAATCTCAATTTTTCGACGTCTTATCGAAAAGCATTGAAAGAACAAGCTGACAAAGAGAAATTTCGGAAGGCAAGAAACGTTTAATAACTATTAGCCAGACTCGCTAAATCTCAAAATATTCATTCTCTTAAGGTTTCAGGGATTGATTCAGTTGTTCTATGTTATAAATTATTTTCTCGTGAAAAAATGAAATCCACCCGTTTTACATTATATGAGGGGTGAATAAGAAGCAGCAAAGACTTTAAAGATAAAATTGAAACTATCAGGAACAATTTAGGGAAACATTGTGATTATCTTGTTATATTTTTAATTCTTCACTCTAGCTCACATTCCTCCAATTCCGCATGAACAGTTGTGTATAAAAACGGCATAGAAAATAACATTTTACTTTGTTAAACTCATGCCTACAAAGAATGATTTGACAATTTTGGAAGGCATGCTTCCTGTACTTCCTAAGGTTATTAATAGAATATTAAAGTCCGCCACAGTTCCATATTACTCCTAAAAATTTGTTGTTATGCGACGCCTTGATTGAATGATTGTTACTATCTTTGTCCAGTTTCAAACTTGCCGTTTGCATATACTTTTCTTTCTTGAACTATTAGTTTCTCATCAGTTTGTGCAGCATCTAAGAAATTAAACTTTCTTATTAAAATGTAAACTTCCTATAGAACTGTTCACTGTTGCAGAGCAGTAATACTCTAATAAGTCACTGATGATATACACTGTAGCATTGACCGATGATATCCTATCATTTGGTCCAATTTGGCATCACTGCTGCATTTTATGTGATGGACTTGTTGTTCTGCAGTCAAGACCTTGAATAAGGTTGGCACTGCTGGAATTACACATTTCTTTTTTACAGCTTACCTGATTAACAGAACACACTGGTAAACGAGGCATTCTTTAAATATAATGTTTGTTTTTTTACCTTTGGCACTCTGCAAAACTTACTTTCATGATCCTTTTTATTCTCCATCTAAATGAGTCAGATTTAAAGAATCTTTGAAAATAATTTTATACCTCACAAATTATTTGCAGATGAAACACACCTTTAAGATACTTGAAACCTATATTCAAAGACTGTCGTAGAATGCTGTCTTGATGTAAAATCATGTATGACACTAATCAGATTAAATTTGAATGATAACAAGACAGACGCAGTTTCTTGCAATGAAGCCAATTTTTAGAGAGAAGTCACAACATTGATTACATTTATGTAAACCATCTTTGACCAATAGCGTTAGTTAGGGATAACAGCTTCTACACATTAAACACAAAGTATTTGTTCGGTTTAAAATCATGCATTTATCATATTTTCCTCTACGTCAGTTGCGTGTTCAAGTGTATTTAAAGCAGCAATATATATACAATGTTCTTGATACCAACGAGACTAGATTAGAGCAACAATTGTCTGCGACATGTTTATTCCAAAATTTTGTCTTATTGTGCAGCACTAATTAAGCAACAAAATTAATATTCACCATAAATGTCGCTAAGGTAACTAGACTGAACAATGAGCAAGCTGCTGGGTTTACAGGCCTTGCTAAAAGTGTATTTTAAGTACAAATATCATTTAGAAAAGACTGAGAGAAATCATTTAAATAAAATGTAAAATACACATACTGATTGTTTGATCGAAATAAAAATAAAGTTTTATGAATAGATTCAGGCCTTGATTAACGTTTAGGGAAACAAGACACGTGCCTAGGGCACAATTATTCCTTCAGAAAAAATGTGTATATTATCCAGGAATCACCGCGTTAATGACATGACATTAGCAAATGTAATATTGAAGCGCACATTATTTAACATTGGTCCCACAACATTGGTGGTAAAATACCTCCGACCCTTTCACCCAGTTAATTTACTATTTTTGATATTTTTCTTCTTGATTTTTGTGTGTGCTATTTTTTTAAAAAAATACGTTTTTAAAGATATGTTTGTGCTACGTAAGTTGATAGTCATGAACAAAGCGCTACTCATAGAGACTGAACGTTAATATACCTATCTCGTCGACAAGGCTCAGTTCTACTGCAAAGGCTAGAAGAGCAAAAACATATTGAGTACAGTTAAGTGAAACATGTTTTAGGTGAGCAGTAGAGGTTATTTGTACTATAGCTGAGCGTGGTCTGGAGGGACAAATAAAAAAATTGGATCTTTACAAAATGGAAATGATCTAGGGTTGCTGGAGATCGTTAGTCAGTTTGATCAATTTCTATCATCACACTTTGCGAAATATGGAAATTGTGGAAAAGGAAATCCTTCTTTTTTTCTCCAAAAACTATATGTGAAAAACTGATTGAAGTTATGTCTCAAAATGTCCAAGAAGTAATTGTAGATGAAATAAAGGATTCCGCTTATTTAAGCTTGTCGCTAGACTTAACACCCTATATTTCACATATAGATCAGTTAAGCGTTGTTCTTCGATATGTGGTACAAAAAGAGCCCATTGAGCGCTTTCTTACTTTCTTGGAACTGAAAGTTTTGTAGTACTTACGTGAAATTTGCAACATTGATTTTTTCGAAATGCAGAGGTCAGTCTTACGATAATGCATCTAATATGCATGTATACTACAAGGACACGCAGAAAAAAATTATAGAGGAAAATGAGTTTGATATAAACCTATCCTGTGCTGTCCATTTACTAAATCTAATAGCCAGAAGTGCCGTTGACGCTTGTTTAGAGGCAGAAAACTTCTTCCATACAAGTGCAACTGATCTATACTTTTTTATGAGCTTCAACCGACAGATGGACGATTCTGAAAATATGCCTTGTGATTGAAACACTGGAAACGCCTCTTTGAAAGGGAAGCTTATGCTGTTTCAACTAAAGCAATGCTTAAGTCTCATCCTCAGATTATATAAGCGTTAGAATGTTTACAAAATGACTACTCACAGAAGAGGGACACCAGGAGAGAATCAGAAAACATTGCCAAGAAGAGGCAAGAATTAGAATTTTCTCTCATATTTGTCTCTTGGGAAGAAGTGTTACAACATTTTCACAGGGTCATGTCAAGCTCTAAAAAAGTAACAAGTTAACTTGAAAACGTGTGCTGATTTGTATTCTTCACTAGCAGATCACTTGCATGAGTCTAGGAATAACTGAAGAATATTTGAAGAAGCTGCAAAATAAATAACAAAAGGTGTGGATTATAAGTCAACTTTGACCCGTAATCGTAAATGAAAAACAGTGGTCGTTGATGGTGATGCCCCTGATGTACATCTGAATGCCTGAAACAGATTTCTTAAATATGCCTTCTTCGCCGTTATTGACAAACTTTAGACAGAGATGAGTAGATGAGGAGAGGTATACAATGATAAAGCAGTTCGGTTTTATTGTTTGGTCGATGTACCACAAACATCTCAATGTTGTGAAGGACTAAGAAATGCTTATCCTGAAGATCTGAACAATAATTTATATATTGAAATACAACAGTATTTTAGAATTATTTTAGAAATGTAATTAAACTTTTGGGACGTTTCGGAAGTATTAAACTGCGCTTTTTTAAAAGTTAGCTTTATTGTTACTAAATTCCCGTCGTACCAACATGTTTCAAGTACTGATTCCAAGCAGAAGCTAATATAAAATGGTGTCTCAAAGTTATAGTGTTTGCTCTTTAAAAGGTGTGAACTGTGTTAGAAATCTAAACAGTTTTTTTTTGTATTTATTTTTTATTTATTTATTTTTTTAAATTGGTATGATGGAAGGATTATGCAGTTAATTTTAAGTTGTGTTTTTCCTTTTAAAAAAACCCACTAAAACTTTAAAAAAATTTTTAATGTATAATATACCTAAAAATTATTTTTTAAAAATATTTTTAAAAAAAACATAGAATAAATAAAATCATTTCACAATGTAGAAACGAGAGGGTCGAAACATCCGGGGTCGAAACACCCTGGGGTTGAAACGTCCTGAATTATAAAAGTAATATAGAAAACACCGTGTTTGCTATATGGATGTAGAAATTGCCTTACGCATATTTAAAAAAATAAAATAATGGTTACACATTCTTTTTCTCAGTTGAAACGTACAACAAATCAAAGTATATCGAAAATGAAACAAGTAAGGATTGATTCATTATCTTTGCTGATGATTGAGGCACACTTTTTGCGCAAAATTAACTTTGATGATGTACTAAAAAATTTTCGAAATGCAATTCTAGACAAAAGAATTTGAAAATGTAAATGTGTGCCTTCTGTGACTTTCTCTTCTGTTAAAAAAGTTACATCATTTTTGTCTATTATTGATTCAAACTTAATTAACTATTAATTTTATATACAAATATACCTAATTGTAGGTTTTATTTCAATGATAATAGTACAACATATGTGTTAACAACAATTTTGTTGTTGTTAGTTTTTCGCATATATTGAGCATAAAAGCGGTCAGTGGAGGTTCGGGGCTCGGGGCAGAAGGTGGCACCCTTGTGAGTTTGTGCCTAGGGCACCAATATCTCAATATGGCTTAATCCGGCCCTGAATAGATTAATACACAAGTACACGTTTCGGCTAATACCTTTATTATTTCGAATAACTTACAGTAGTATTAAAATTAAATATATATTATATAATACATATTATAAAATGGTAAAAAAAATAATTATTTAAAGATAAAAAACAACACATAAACGGAAAATAGAAATAATTACATAATTACTTAACAAAAAACACGGGATATAAATAGAGGAATAGAGCATCAAACGTAACAGTTAAAACCAAAATAGATTTTTTTCATAATTACGTATTGTTAATTTGGTTTAATCCATGTGGAACGAACGTCACATCGTTTTATGAACCTATTTTATTTGTAGATCATACCATGGAGATTGCTGCATATATAATTAAAGTAACTTCAGTATCTAAAATCCCAATATGATTAGCACGGTTTAAGTGTTTAGAGAACATAATGTGGGTTAGACTTCAATCAGGCTTATAGATTAATAAATGGATAACATGTAAACATAGTATGAGATAGCCTGACAGGACGTAACAAAACAGCGAGTGTTTCGGCAAAGAGCCTCCTTAACGAACAAATATATCACTAATAAAACGAATATAAAGAAATAAACAATTTTCTTTTCTTTTTTTATTTCTTTATATTCGTTTTATTTGTGTACTATTTTTTCGTTGAGGAAGTTTCTTTGCAGACGTTCGCTGTTTTGTTACGTCCTATCAGGCTAACTCATACCATGTTTACATGTTATCCATTTATTTAAGTGTTTTGAGACTAGATAGTTGGCCGGATTATTTTTAACGTACATGTGTTATTTAAACCGATTTGCCAGGCGACAATCTTGCTACCCCAAATAGATTTTTATTATACCTCTTCCAAAGAATAGCATAAATACGTTGCGATTCTTTCAAGTGAAACCATCTTTTATTTTAAATTGTTCAAGAGGGAAACAAGGCTTTCTATTTCGATAACTTATGGACAAGTATTTCAATGGTTTTAGTTGAAGCCTTTTATTCCATTGTGTGCTTTCATCGATTTAGGTTTACCTCTTACAAGTATATCAATTCAAAAACGATGTCCTTATCCCGAAGATATTAGCATTTAACGTTGGAAAAAACAAATTGCCAGTTTTATTTCTTATATAATAAAAACAGATATTAAAACTTGATAATTTTTTAAAAATAAGTATAAGTAAAATTTGCTGAATAGTCACTTGCCTAATGTTTCTGATAAAACTATTTCTGTTATATTGAAAAGAAAAAAAAACAACTAATAAGCATTTGTAACACATACATAATTAAAATTATTAAACGTTTATTTTATACATCTTCACATTTACATACTCATAAAAAGCAAGATAAAATTTATTTTTAAAAAATATATAAAAACCAACTGCAACATATCATATTTTTTTATCTTTGTAATTCTTTTTCAGTATATCCAAAGGCTTTACTTGGATCCGACTGTCAAACTAATGGATATATTAGCGAAAAAAAATGGAGTAATTGTACCTGCTATAATAACAACACAAGTGATCTATCAACAAATTTAGATTGGTCGAAGAGCGGATTGTTAATGTCTTTAAATAGAACTCTTGCATTTCAAGCAGAGAGTAAGTATAAAATATGTTATTTAGATAATATCCATCTATACATTTGAACGCAAGAAATATAATATTTCAAGTGGGTTATTCTTAAGTTTTGCAGGGAAAGAAAATAATATTTATAACATCTCGTTAGGGAACATCGAATACTTTTTTAGTATAATGTGATAAGCAATTAGCATCCCGTGTTAAGTTTATCAACTATTTAAATCTTATGTCCTTTTAAAATATGTGTCAATGCAATAAACTTAAATAAACGTAAACAAAAGACATACAGACATATACAATTTGTTTACACACACACGTATATTTTCATACCAAAACATACTTGTGCCAAGCTATGGGTTGAAAAAAAAAGATATAATATTATTCCGTCTCTGGTCCAATTTTCCACTCAAAAATTTAGAGCATAATGTAAAGTAGCATCAATACTTTAACCATTGACGATGCACAAATTGGCTGTCAATTTAAACATTCATTTTTTTAGATTATTTTTTTATTGTAGCCTTATTTCCAAACTAACTATGCTTTTGAAATAACATTATTCATTTGCGTCTTAATATTAAAATTACATTTACTAGACATTAGCTTTCAAGCAGGGTATTTGGAATTTACATTTTCAAAAACATTTATACGGTGAAATCCTTCTTGATTTAAAGTTTTACCAGTAGAGAACTACCTCATTTTACTACACAATCAGCTCTTAGACTGACACCTGGATATCGGTTTATTAAAACTCGTTATAATTGCTCTAATAATTATCATAGTTATGTTAGTTATAACTTTTTTAAATTTTTTTTTACAGAAGACATACTTTTCTGAAGTTATATATGATATATTCGTATTGTGATAGTGTAGAGAATTACTATTTTAAATGTAGACACATTTACTATGTTTTCCTGAATCTTGAGCAGTGCCTGCACACGTTTCTGAATAGCTCTCATCACTTTTAAAATATAATTGATCATTCGTCTGCACTGAAATAACTTTGCTAGAAGATTACTATCTTTGAATCGCAATGATTGGTCTTAAAAAGTGGCTGACGCTAGACAAAAAGCATATTAACTGTAACTAAGCAAGAGGTAATGCAATATATTTTTAACACCTGATTCTACCAATGAAAACTACCCCTCAGAAACTCACAAAGTCACCCCACTATATAAAAATAAATGTGTCGCTCAAAAGTCACGCTAATAAACTCGTGCATATCATTCCTAACAAAATCAATTTATTTTTGAAAGCCATGGCGAGTTATTTGCAACCCAACATTTTCTTTGTGACAACTTATTTAAAGCCGTCCATCCAAAACAAAGACGTGTATAATTTAAGCTACCAACCTTAAACTTATGTTATTTTAAATAATTATTATGATTTATTTTTATGTTTTAAAATATATTTTTAAAAACATTTTGCGATTGCTTTTTTCTTTGCTTTTTTTCTAATTTTCTGTTTCACCTTGCATTTTCTTCGCCTCTTTTCCAACAACATCTTTGCTTACTAATGGTCACTTAGCAAAATATTGTTTAAATGAAGCTTATCCCCGCTTTTTACAATGTTTCTGAAATGATTCGGGAACATGTCATTGAACTGCGCAACAACACGACCTGTTTGAACATGTTCGGGGTGTTTCTTTTCAATAAGATCCTTCATTTTTTAATAAGATTTTTCGTATCTTGGAATTTGTTTTCGCATGTTGAACAAAATATTTTTCAAGTTGTCTTTCGTATCTTTGACGTTTTGTATCTTGAAGTACCACTGTACTTCCAAATGTTTAAAACAGTATATAAAATCGAAAAGGCAATTCATTTCCCTTTATTTCGATTGATACACTTATTTTTATGCTTTGAGGGAAAAAGCCTGCACCCTTTTGTTTTCTCTTTTCTTGGTATGGTCTCGGCGACATACACGCGTATATATATAACTGAAAATTAATTTTAGAAAATAACATAGAAACTCGCATCCTAACTCTTGCAGAATGATTCATTTTGTACTAGCTGTTTATGACATGTAAGAGCCAGGGTAAAACTCGCATTAACACGTACCAAATCAACTGCTCTGAGATCAGGGAACAGCTTAACAACAGGATTGAGGCAGCTCTTAACGCCAATACCACACAGAAAGCCATCCCCAATCCTCATGATGCTATAGTGGCTGCAACATAACACATTGATGCGACATGGCTCCATCTTCGAGACACTATATACAGCACCTCTCTTGCAGTCCTCGGGAAGAAGGAAAGAAAAAATTGAAGATTGGTTCGAGGCCCACTGGGTTACAATAAATCCCGTGACGGAGACAAAGAGAAAGGCCCTATTGGCCTATAAAGCTGCCTCGGGACCTGACACACTGCAATGTCTCAGGACTGCCAGAAACACAGCCCGGAAGACTGCACGGTTTTGCGCCTACACTTATTGAGTGGACCTATGTAAAACCATTCAATCTGCTGCTGATCAGGGAGATATAAAAAAAATTAAGAAGGCATAAAAAGGCCACTGGACTCACAATATTAAAGTCAGCTCCAATTAAGTCAAAGTCAGGTGTGATGATCACAGAACGAGACAACGAATGCGGCGCTGGACTGCGCATTATCTAGAACTCTTTTTGACACAGAATGTAGTAACTGACTCTGCCATAGAAAGAATCCCAGATCTACCAGTTTTAGATCAGCTTGATGCTCCACCGTCAT
This sequence comes from Ampullaceana balthica, assembly GCA_944989445.1. Lineage (NCBI taxonomy): Eukaryota > Metazoa > Mollusca > Gastropoda > Lymnaeidae > Ampullaceana > Ampullaceana balthica. Next base: position 95,998 of record CALYLW010001028.1, on the reverse strand, counting down.
TGGAGGATCTCAGTAGGGACATCGATCATCGAGCAAAGGGAACGATGGCATTCGTGCAGAATTCCTTGAGTACGGCACGCCAGCACTACTGAAGCCTCTGCACGAACTCATATGCGATTGCTTGGAACGCGGTCACATCCCACAGGATATGCGCGACGCCAAAATTGGCACGCTTTACAAAAACAAAGGTGATCGCAGCGTTTGTAATAACTATGGTGGCATCTCCTTACTGAGTATTGTGGAAAAAGCATTTGCCAGAGTGGTCCTTGCACGCCTGAAAATTCTGGCACAAAATGTCTACCCGGAATCACAATGCGGTTTTCGGCTGGCCAATCAACCATGGACATGACTTTCTCACTCCGTCAGCTACAAGAGAAATGTCGGGAGCAACAGAAACCCTTCTTCGTTGCCTTCATAGATTTTACGAAGGCATTTGATCTAGTCAGCCGCAAGGGTCTGCTACGTATACTAGAACAAATAGGAAGTCCACCGCGGCTTCTCTGCAACATCAAGTCCTTCCACATAAATATGCACAGCACAGAGCTCTTCGATGCGCCACCTCAGAAAACTTTCCCAGTTTGTAGCGGAGTCCAACAAGGCTGCGTAATGGCTCCAACACTCTTTGGTATCTTTTTTTCGATGCTATTGCGACATGCTTTCGAGGACTGCTCCAATGGTGTGAACATTCATACCAAGACGGATGGAAACCTATACAACATCAGCTGGCTCCGTGCGAAGAGCAAAGTCAAAACCGTATTAATCAGAGAGTTGATTTTAGCGTATGACGCAGCCCTTACCTCACATACAGAGATATGACTCCAACAGTTATTCAAAAAGTTACCAGAGGCATGCAAAGATTTTGTTTTAACGATTAGCCTCAAAAAGACCGACATTATGGGACGAGACACTGACTGCATCCCGCAATCACCATTGAGGGAAACACCTTGGATGTTGTCGCGGATTTCACATACCTTGGCAGTAACACCACAAGCACACTCTCCCTGGAAAAGGAACTAGGAACCAGAATCGGCAATGCCACAACTTTAATGACTAGGCAGAATCAAAGAGTGTGGAACAATGTGCAGCTCACAGATAGGACGAAAATCAATGTGTACCAGGCCTGGATGCTCAGCACACTACTCTATGGCAGCGAGTGCTGGACGACCTACGCCAAACAAACAAAGCAGCCCAATAGCTTCTTCACATCAAGTGGCAGAACAAGATCACCAATGTCGAGGTACTTAGAAGGAGACATATGCTGAGTATGCACTCAATCCTGAGTGAGAGGCACCTGCGGTGGTTGGGTCATGTCCGCTTGCGCTTCAAGGACGTCTGCAAGAAAGACTTGTCACTGGCACAGATAGACCATAACACCAGGGAGACCATTGCCGATGAGTGCACCTCCTGGCGGGTAAAAGTGCGTGAGGGCATTCATGTCACGGAAGCATCCCTCACAGCTATGAGTGAAGGGAAAGCCAGGAGAAAGGGGAAGGGTCAGATTAGCAGGAGTAAACGCAATCGTCCCATGAGGACGCACGGATGCCATACTATACCCTACCACTTTATTAAATTATTAATTCCTTTAAAATGGCAAATAAATTTATGTAAATGTAATTAAGAGCATTTAACATATTAAAATATAACTAAAATAGCACTGTTTATTTGATATTTTTAACAATACTATTAAATTAAGATTTCTAAATAATACAAATTTCACTAACTAAAACAGTTTTTAAATATAATAGTTAAAAACTTTTATGGATTTAAAATTTAATCAAGTTATTGTAAGTGCAAATAATTGTTGCCTTCGTGTAAAATCGAATTGCTAATAATGTGTTTATTGTTATAAAAAAAAATAAAAAAAAATAAAAAAAAATAATTAAATGCCACTGGCTCCGTATTAGTTGACATTAATTGAACATTGCCCTTTAGTATTTTAAGAAGGGTTATCAAGTTTTTTATATACAAAGTTTGTTAAAGTACCATCTCATTCATCATCATCATCATCGCCCTTCGTCCCATCTGGGGCATAGGCCACGAACAAAGTCTCTCCAGGCATCCCGGTCCTGCGCCAGTCTCTCAATCTGCCCCCAGCTGTGCCCGCTCATTTTTGTGTCTGCCTCCAGTTCTCTTCTCCAGGTCATTTTGGGACGACCTCTTTTCCTCTTGCCTTGGGGGTTCCATGTGAGGGCTTGTCTCACAATGCTGGATGTAGGCTTTCTGAGAGTGTGGCCAATCCATCTCCATCTGCGCTGGCGTATTAGCTCTTCCACTGGCTCTTGTTGGGTGCGTTGCCAGAGGTCCTCATTGGTGATGACATTTGGCCAGCGGATTCGGAGAATTGCTCAGAGACATGTATTTATAAAGGCTTGAAGCTTTTTAGAAATGGCTGCTGTTATTCACCATGTTTCTGCTCCATACAGTAGGACAGGCTTTACTGTGGTGTTGAATATCCTGACCTTGGTATGAAGAGTCAAGTTGTTGCAGTTCCAAACTTTTTTTAGCTGTTTAAATGATGATCTTGCTTTGCCGATTCTCACTCTTACATCGGCGTCTGTCCCTCCTTGTGTGTCGATGATGCTTCCAAGGTATGTGAAGCTATCCACCTCTTCCAGATTTGTTCCTTCCAGTGTTATTGGAGTGTTGCTTGATGTGATTATTTTAAGGACTTTGCTTTTTCCCTTATGGATGTTCAGGCCAAGGCAAGCAGAGAATTTTGCTACATCGTTGGTTTTCTCTGTTGCTGTGAGTGCGATAATAAGGCCAGATCGTCCGCAAAGTCCAGGTCATCCAGTTGTTTCCATAGTGTCCACTGGATACCATTTCTCTTCTGCTCTGTAGACATTTTCATTATGCAGTCGATGGTTAGCAGAAATAAGAATGGTGAAAGCAGACACCCCTGTCTGACTCCGGTCTGTACCTCAAAAGCCGCTGTTGCTTGTTGGCCATGGACAATTCTACATGTAAGTCCTTCGTAGGAAGCCTTAATTATGTCAGTCAGTTTTTGTGGTATCCCGTAGTGTCTTAGTAACTTCCACAGGGTTGGCCTGTCAACACTATCGAAAGCCTTCTCATAGTCAATAAAGTTGATGTATAGTGGTGAGTTCCACTCCAGGGATTGTTCCAATATAATTCTCAGGGTGGCAATCTGGTCAGTGCATGATCTATCTTTTCTAAAACCTGCTTGTTGGTCTCTAAGATGGGTGTCTATTGCGTCCCTCATTCTGTTTAGCAGCACTCTGTTAAATACTTTGCTTGGTATGGATAGCAGAGTTATTCCTCTATAGTTGGAGCAAGAGCTAAGATCTCCTTTCTTTGGGAGCTTAATGAGATGTCCTTCTTTCCACTCCGTCGGAATCTGTTCTTCCTCCCATATTTTCTTGAAAAGAATGTGTAGCATTGCAGAGCTAGTCGTAATATCTGCTGTCAAGGCTTCTGCTGGTATTCTGTCTGGACCAGCTGCTTTGCCTTTCTTTAGTTGTTTAATTGCTCTGTTTATCTCTTGTTTTGTGGGTATGCTGCAGTCTATTTCTAGGTCTTGTTCCGCTGGCTCTATGTTGAGTTTGTATTGTGGGGCTGGTCGGTTGAGGAGTTCTTCAAAATGTTCTATCCATCTTTTTTCTGACCCTCTTCATCAGGTATAGATTTCCCATCTTTAGTTTTAACAGGTCTCTCTGGATTGTCGAACTTTCCGGATAGCTTTTTTATTGTACTGAATAGTTATCTTGTGTTTCCATGGTAAGCTGCCTCTTCTGCTTCAGTTGCTAGTCCTTCTATGTAGTTCTTTTTATCTGACCTTATACTACGTTTAACGTCTTTATTGGCTTCTGCGTATTCTGTTGATGCTCTAGCCTTTTCAGTTCTGGTGCGGCTGTTGTTGAGATTTGCCTTCTTCTTTTTCCTCTGTTGGATTTTCTCCATGGTTTCATTAGAGATCCATTCTTTATGCGTTTGTTGCCTTGGACCCAACACTTCTTCACAGGTGGTCGTGAGTATTTCTTTGAAGCTTTTCCAGTTTTGGTCAACTGTTACTTCGTTGACAAGTTCTTGTAAGATCTGGAGTTTGTTTGTTAGCGTAAGTTTGAACTCATTAAGTTTTGGTCCCCCTTTCAAAAGAGTAGTGTTAAAACGTTGGCGCTTGCTTCCCTCACTTGTCCAATTCTTTTTCAATTTGAGCCTTAGTTGGGCAATCAGTAGATGATGGTCTGAGGCTACATCTGCCCCTCTTTTTACCCTTACATCTTGGAGAGATCTTCTAAACTTTTTGCAGATACAGATATGGTCGATTTGGTTAGCCGTTGACATATCTGGTGATATCCATGTTGCCTTGTGGATATTTCTATGCATGAAGAGACTTCCACCAATGACCAGTCCATCTGCAGCACATATATCTGCTAGCCTTTCACCATTATCGTTCATCTCTCCGAGGCCATTTGTTCCCATGCATTCTTCATATCCATTATTGTTGCTGCCTATTTTTGCATTTAGGTCGCCCATTATAATAATCACATTGCTCCTAGGACACTTTTGGATAAGGGTTCTCAGTCTGTTGTAGAAGTCCTCTTTGTCCTCTTCTTTACTGTCGTTAGTAGAGGCGTATACCTGAATAAGATCCATATTGTCTTCTTGCTTTTTTGGTCTTAAATCTTGCGGTGATTATTCGGGGACCATGGGCTTCCCACCCTAAAAGGGCGTTCTGAGCAGTTTTGAAAATCATGATTGCTACTCCTTGGGTGTGGGCTGCGTTTTCTTCATCATGGCCTAAATATAGTAGCAGTTCTCCTGTGCTGAGCTTCATCTGGCCTGAGCCAGTCCATCGGGATTCACTTATCCCTAGGATGGCTAGCTTGTACCTTTGCATTTCGGCAGCAACTTGGGCAGTACGTTCCATGTTCCTAAGTTGGTGGTGGTCCTAGTGGAGAGGATGGTTGTCTGCCGGGTGGTTTCCAGTTGGCTTTGGCCACCCAGCTTCATAAGTTCTCTGTTACGAGACCCATCATCTCCAAGGTCCGAGTTTCCTATTTTTTTCTTTGTTCACGTTTTTGTATCAAGGCTTTTTTTTACGGGAAGGGATGCTAGCCCTTCGCACATCTAAATGTTGAATGTATTGTTTATATAGGTCACATGGGAGAGAAAAAACATTTTGGGCCACCCACCCTAAGAGGCAATTATTTTTTAAAAAATACCCACGAATCATAGCGGGAGTGTACTCAACTGCCCAAAGTTTATTGGTGATTTGATAAAAAGTGTAGAAAGGCATAAATGACAAACAGACATTCCTTTTTATATACATATATAATTTTATACACGTCAATTTGCTAGTAAAAAGCTCATTTTTCTTATTTAAAATATTTAATCAAGTGTCTTAAATTCCAAAAGTATTAAGCATGTATGGAAGCAAATTTAAAATATGCTAATCAGTAAAAGAAATTATGTTAAAAAAATCAAACTATTTTAATTAAAAATCAAAACATATATTATTATTATTGATTAATTGATATTATCAGAACCAGATAAACTGTTCGAAATTCTGAAGAGTCTAAAGATATGCGCTGTTTGATTCTGACAATTGATTTCAGTTTTTTTGGAAACCCAATCATTTGATTTGAACTTTAAAAGAAAAAAAATCATACTATTTCATGTTTTACTTTAAATAATTTAGAATAATATTGTTTTTATGCAATACTATATCGTCCACTATTGGGTCGAGCCGCTAGGCTCTTAGGACCCGGTTCATTTTATTGCATGTGAGCCTCATCACGCGGCCATCGCCATAGAGGTAATCAATCTCTTCCCGAATATCTGAAGCACCACCTAGTGCTTCAGAGCATTCCGTCCATTTGTGAAAATGGAGTGGACCGTTATCTCCGTATTGAATACTAGGCGCCATCGGTTGGCGTAATCTTCGATTCGATTCAGATCTTTCCTGCAGCCGGTTCTGCAGTGCTGCAACGTCTTTTCCTGAACTCCATATAGCCAGATCGTCAGCAAACATGGCATTCTGCGATCCCAGAATACCTTGTAGGTCGTGGACGTAGGCTAAGAACAATGTACAACTAAGGGCGGACCCACTGTGGGAGTCCGTCCTTCAGGCGCGCCTCTTTGGATAATGACTCCCTCACTCGAGTCTTGATCGTTCTGTCCGTAAGGAACGATTTTATCCAACTGTACATGTTCGCAGTGACACCTAACTGCTGCAACTTATAGAGTAGCCCTCCACTCCACACCTTGTCGTATGCTTGCTTCAGATCGAAGAGCACCGCAACGGTGTGATTCCTCGACTGGAGTTCGCTTGTAATCGTCTGAATTAAACGGAGAGCCTGGTCCATCAGTTGGCGTCCCTTTCGGAACCCACCCTGAGTCATTGGAATGCATTTGGTCTTTTCGAGGAACCAGTAGAGTCGTGCATTCACTAACCGTTCAGCCACCTTCCCCACATCGACGTGAGGGAAATTGGCCGGTAGATGGACGGGTGTTCGCCTGGTTTCCCCTCTTTGGGATTTAGGGTTATTGTGGCCTTTTTCCACAGCTTCGGCAGCGTGCCTGTTGTCCAAGTTCTATTTATGAAACTCAATAGTTTCATTCGGCCTGTCTTGCCCAGATGTTTTGAGCATTTCATTTGAACTTTATCTGGCCCTGGTGCTTTGCCAGCTTGACACTTGTTAAGTGCAGTTTGCAACTCTGTCATTGTGAAGGGGGCCGCGAAAACCTCTAGTTGAGGGCCTTTGCTTTGTCTCCTTGAGCCCTCTGTGCGCATTCGGTCGATTGTTCGGCTAAAGTCAGATCGGGCGCCTTTCTTGTTTACCTGGGCAAAGTGTTTGTTTAGCGCTCGTGCGCGCTTAACTTCACTAGCCCTTTGCCCTTTGGTGTCGTCAAAGGGTTGGAGTTCTTTGTTTTTCCCGCGCCAGATAGTGCATCTATGAGCCGCCAAACTTTTCTCCCGTCTACGAGGTCGAGTTTTTCGCACGTATTTACCCATTTCGCCTTCTTCGCTTTGTCGACAGCGGCACGGACTTCAGCCGTCAGTCTGTTGTACGCCCTACGAGCTTCGGATGTCTTCAGCCTAGCGGCCTTTTTCCGTGCTTTTGCTCGTTTGTTTCACCAATTCTGCCAGACTCTTGTCCCAGTAAGGTCTGAACTTCTGTTTCCCGTTTGTCCTTGGGATCGTTCGCCTCGCAACCCCAAGGATTGTGTCAATAAACCGCCCGTAGGTGGCATCCATGTTGTCTCCTGCAACATCCAGCAGAGCGAGCTTGGTCTCGCTCTCGGCCTCGTACTTACGCCAATCGGCCTTACGGAACTGCCAATGCCTTCTTTCAAATCGAGGTTTGCCTGCACCAAGCACAAATTCAATCAGGATTGGGAGATGGTCGCTCCCTACTTCCTTTAAAGACTTCCAGTCTATGCTTCGACTCTAGGTCAGCGGATATAAGCGTTAGATCTGGGCGGGACTCCGTGCTGTGTCCCGTGTGCAGTAGTGTCGGTTCACTGTCTGCGTTCTGCAGCCTGATGAGATTCGTATTAATACAGACATCCTCGATGTAACGGCCTGACGCGTTCCGTTCGGCATAGCCCCAGTCAGGAGACTGTGCGTTAAAGTCTCCTGCTATTATCGTTCTTCCAAAAATGACATCTTCCCCAATTGGAAGTGTGATTGGATTTCTGGGCGTATTATAGACGTTCGTGATTGTAAAGCCAACGTCGCCTTTGAAAACTCTCACGGTGAGAGTATCAGTGTTGCTGTAACACTTAACTTCGAGCAGCTCCATCGTTAAATCGTTCCGGACCACTGTGGCAAGACCTGGACATCGCTGGTCACACTTGCAATGGTATAGCGAGTAACCAGTGATATGAAACGGCTTTCCCTTAAGAAGCGTTTCTTGGAACAGTGCTACGTCCACTTTTCGTTCGTGGAGTATTTTGGTTATTTCGTGTGCCTTTTGCCTTATGCCACAGACATTCAACTATAAAACTACCAGGGCTTGTTCAGGATGGCCCTTCGCACCCATACAAGGACGGCCAGTCACCGATTGACCACTTGGACATGGCCTGTCGTTTCGTCACCATGCCTCTAAGGGGGGAGGTAGCCAACCGACCCGACGTACCACCATCCGCCGAGAAGGGGTTTAGAAGGTCCATTCCGGGACCTGCATTTTTCGATAAAAGAACCATAGAATAGAGAGGGGGTAGGCAGAAATCTTCAACCCATTGAGGACGGTCCGCGTGCGTCCCGTCCCTTGCCCAGAGGGTCTTCCTGTCTTCGGCGTTCCTAGCCGGGCACTGTTGGGTATGGGCCTGCTCCCACACCCAGCACTGGGCCTCTCGGTGAGGCCTTGTCCCATCCCTCCGGTTGTCTGGGGGGTTCCAGTGCATATGTTTTGGCGATTTCGCTGGGGTTAGTCAGTTTCAAGTCGCAGCCACTTCCGCAACCCTTACTTGTCTCCCGGGCCAACGTAAAGGCTAACCCCTTCCGAGAGAAAGCCACAATATAAATGATACTCTAAGAAAGTCATCCGCTGACCCCTGGAAGGGAATTGGGGCCCCCACCAGGTATAAACAAGCCCCTAGTATGCTCTAATGGAAACATTCGGTCATGGGACTTACATTACATATCGTCCACAAATAAATTACTTTGAAAATATATACTGCATATATATTTACTCACGTTTTACTCTTGTACCTGTTACAGTGCCTTTACCCGGGTAGTAATATTGCGCCCGGTTACCAGTGAAAATGTGGCTGCATTGTCTATACCAACAGTTGTCAAACTGTAGCTCTACTGTATTCACTTTGTGGGGGGGTGAACAATGTTTTTTTCCAAAGTTAACCGATTAATTTGTAATAAATGCTGTGAAATACATTTAACATCAAAACGCTTTAGAACAAGTATCTGTCAACAGGAAATAAAATACGATCCCGACAAACTTGTATTTTTTACACCTTTTTTCTTCGAACATGAAACAAAAATTAATTAACACACAGAAATTTTGGTTCTTTGAATGAATCAATGACAATAAGCTAACTTGTCTTTCAAATACACCGACAACATTGAGTTAACGTTTTACATGATCCGTTGTTTATCTAACACCATTTTGTCCTCCCTCCACCCCTAAACCCACCATACTTCACCTCAGCTGTTTTTTAGGTTATATATATATTTAAGTCGTTCAAAGATTTTAAACAGTAAAAACAAAATCAAATGAAAATTGCTTGTACTTTTAAAAGGTGTTGGCATGCAGAATGACACACCTTGCAGCCACTTAAACAATTAAAAACCAGCTCCCTTCAATTCACTTCTGATTCTTGTGTTATTTAGCGTGTTCATAGCAGAAATAAATGATTTTAATGAGACGTAATAGTTGTCAATATTTAAAGTTAATAAATTTAAATAATTAATACAACCGCCTAGCGGACGTTAACATTAGAGCAAGCTGCTGGGCCCGTATAACCAGAAAAGGCCCATGGTCGAGTGCCATACGCACTCGGCTGGTGTACCTATGGTCATGGGTTCGAATCCATGTGAAGGCAATGATTTGTTCCCGGGGCCTATGGCGTCCCTGAGTCCACCAAGCCCAGATTGGGTACCTAACACTAGTTAGGGAAATGAAGGTGTCTGGGTAATGCGTGGAACCCCCATAGCCCGCCTGTGAACGCCTTATCACTTGCCAACAGACCGGCATTTTCTGTAAACGTATTAATCTTCTGTATAGAAGGAGCGTCTGTATAGATAAGACAATATTCATTTGTAGTTATAGTTTATGAGTTTGCTTTACACAGTCCCCGAGGGAACGACTAAGTATGTATCTCTTTTTTATAACTAAAACCAACCACATACAAGGTGGCATACAAGTTCGCTGTGAACGCCAATAAAGAAAAACGCATACATACTCTAATGAAACTTAAAAAGAAAACTATTGTCTACATAAATCCTATTAAATATTATTGACCATACAAGTTCGCCCTGACAGTCTATAAAGAAAAATCGCATACATACTCTGATGAAACTTCAAAAGTAATCTTTTACTTATAATCAAAAATCTATCCATAATAGACAAATTATGAAAACCACAAACAAAAAAATGTAAGTTAATTGACAATTAAGTTTTCACAACCATCTGTAGGAATCCAGCCGTGTAGTTGGTCTATTTTAATTTCATCAGCAAGCTTATTTTCACATGTAGCTTAAGCCAGCTGTCTCACTGCCTGGATCATTAACGCGCTCGCGTCTATTAACCCCATTTGGTGACCGCACCATCTAATCGCTAGTGTTCTATGTATAAACATAAGCCTGTAAATCATTACCAATCACTTGTAATAGCCCCTAGTTATAAACTTTAGCTTCCATAACTTTTACTACAACTATTACTTGTTTTCACTGACAAACAAATTCAATTCTTCAAAAATTACCTACTAATATTAACAACTGATTTATAAAATGTGTGAGTTCTTAGCCACAACCATGAATAATAACCTTCCTTATAAAAATTTACAAGAGAGATCCACCTGTTTTACACTTAAACTTCGGTTTAAAACTAGACAAGAAAATTCAATAGTCAGAAAACTTATTTACAAAATTAAAATTACTTTACAGAATAATAAAGTGAAATTACCTTTAAAAGAACGACTCTTGCGAATAAAAAAACACTCATTTAAAAATTATTTACAACACCCGTTGAGAGGTTGAATTACAAAGTCTAACGCACTCGCGTCTATTAAAGCTATTCTGGTGACCAACTAATTACCGCATCCTAATCGTTGGTGTTCCATGTATAAACATACACTTTAGCTCCCTAGTCTTTCACTACTCGTGAATGTAAATTCTCTTTTGGGTCGAGCCGTTAAGCTCTTAGGACCCGGTTCATTTTATCGCAGGCGAGCCTCATCAAGCGGGCATCGCCATAGAGGTACTCCTCTGCAGGTACCGTGACTTTCACTTCCAAATCCCCGCAGAGCTCGGGGCATTCTTCGAGTACGTGGGCCACCGTCTCCTCCGGGTGGCCACACAGCCGACAGGCCAGTTCCCTTCTAGCGTTGAACTTGTATAAGTAGCTTCGTATGGGACAATGTTCAGTTCTCATTCTAGTTATGAGTGTCTGATTGCTACGTCCCATTTCCCAAACAGGAGTCGCTTTTGCTCGGTCCCGGCATGTACTGGTAAACTTTTCTGGCCGTGCTTCCAGATGCCCAGTCCTGAAGCCATTTCTCTCGGAAATGGTATTTAAGCCACGATCTGACCCCAAGCTGGGTAATCGGGTGGCCGGGTTGGGGCTGAGCTGACCCACCTCCCGCTTACTTATCGACCCTGTCTGAATGAGGCTCGCCACTGTGCCCAGTGATATACTGAAGGACTACTTTTCCGCCTTGTGCTAGGATTTCACCTACTGTTTCCAAAATGACACTGACCGTTTTTGCCTCCAGATAGGATCGACTCACAGTCTCGAGCGAGAACCGTGAGTCGGTGAAGACTACAACGGTCAGGAAAACCTTTCTTCTTGCTAGACGTCGGCGCACTTCCTTCAAACCCCTGCACATCGCTTCCAGTTCGGCGTCGTGACTACTGTAAGTAGATCGGCACGGTTCTGACAGTTCAGTACCGTCAGGTCCATGTTGGTAGTATTGAATTATTACACCGTATACATTTCTGCCATCCTTGAAACGTGAGCCGTCCGTGCAGACTCTTACCAGGCTGTCGCCATAAGCTTCGATTGTCTTCAGAATCTCGTCTCGCTGGAGCTCGACGGGACTGGCTTTCGTCACCGCTGTATTTGCATGTATCAAACGTAGTTCAGGCAAGTCAAAGCTCTCTAGTGGTCCTCGAGCAGGGACCAGTTGCATTGGTTCCCTGTGCTTGGGTATGGGGACTGATTCTTCTAATTCATGGATCGTATCCATGAAGGATGGTCTTTTCAGTCGGGTCCTCTTTACCCATTGATCTTGTGATTGGAAGCAGGGTTCGTCGCGCTCTAACCTACGGTAGCGCTCCACCGTGGTCATGATTGCTTTTTCTCGCCTAATCACCAGGAGTTCAACGTTTGACATAATTTCTACAGCGGCTGTGGGTGTCGTACGCAACGCCCCGCATACAAAACGTAGAGCTTGGTTTTGTATTCGGTCCAGTCCCTCTAGAGCCGTACGGTTCACAAAGGCCTGGATCGGGAGGCTGTAGTCGATGGCACCCCTTAAACTACAGAGATAGAGAGCCCTCAGTAGTCTTGCATCCGCGCCCCAACTTGTGCTAGCTAGTTTCTTCACCAGGGACAGTTTAGCTGTGGCTTTGGCGCACAATTCACGTACATGGTTATGCAGTTGGACCTAACTTGATTCCCAGGTACGTTGGTGTCCGATCCCAATTCAACCTTTTCCCGCATATCTAAATCACAACTTCATGCTTCAGAGCATTCCATCCATTCGTGAAAATGGAGTGGACCGTTTTCTCCGTGTTAACCACTAGGCGCCATCGGTTGGAGTAATCTTCGATGCGATTCAGATCATCCTGCAGCCGGTTATGCAGTGTTGGAACGTCTCTTCCTGAACTCTATATAGCCAGATCGTCAGCAAACATGGCTTTCTGAGACTCGAGAATGCCTTGTAGGTCGTGGACGTAATGTAATCGGCATCCTTCCGTCTCGCGAGACGATGGTGCATCACTGTTGAGTTGGGATGCAAATCCTCGAGTGGCTGTGCAGTCCTATCCTTGAGTGATAGTCTTTACCACAGCTTTTACACACGAATTCTGTGCTACCAAATGTTTTGGCCTTTCTCCTAGCTCTTCTTTCTGTAGCCTCCTCCATCCTACGCTCCTCTGCTATTATGACGCCCTCTTTGACAACTGTGTGCCGCGTAGATCGGTCTTCTGCCTTACACTCCCAGTAGCTTGTGCGTATTCTGGCTGTTTTCATGTCCCTTTGGCAGACATCTTTAAATCGCAGACATGGGCGACCTGTCTTCCTCTTTCCCAATGTCAATAATCCATATAACAGATCCTTGGGGTTTCGGCCAGGGCTCATTCTTTTAACATGTCCTAGCCATCTCAGGCGTCTTTCACTAAGGATTGAGAACATGCTTTGGGTATTGGCACGCATTAGGAACTCAGTATTAGGCACCTTGTCTTGCCATTTAATGCCTAGGATGCGTCGCAGGCATCTCAAGTGGAAGCTATTAAGTTTGCGCTCTTGGGATGTATAAGTGGTCCATGTCTCGCTCCCGTATAACAGTGTACTAATGACGCATTCTCTATAGACACACAGTTTGGTTTTCTCTGTTTACTTGATGTTTTGCCAGACCCGTTTGCTTAATTTAGCCATTGTGGCAGCTGCCTTGCAAATTCTACTGTTTATTTCCTCTTCAATGGACAATGTATTGGAGACCTTGAAACCCAAGTAGGTGAAGCTGTCCACAATCTCCAAGTTTTCATTCTCGATATTGATGGTAGGAGGAGGTTGTGTGTCTTGGGCCATGATGTTTGTCTTTTTTCAAGCTGATTTGCAGACCAAATTCTTTGCAGGCATTGGAGAAGCTTGACACGAGTTGTTGCAAACAGTTTCTGTGTGTGCTGTTAATGCCGCATCATCCGCAAAGAGTAGCTCACGAATTAGGATATCTGTCGTTTTGGTCTTGGCTTGGAGGTGGGCAGTGTTGAAAAGTCCTCCATCAACTATAGTGTGTAACCATATTCCATCACTGATATCCTTGAATGCGTATGGAAGCAGTACAGAGAAGAATATTGTAAACAGTGTAGGTGCAAGTACACAACCTTGTTTAACTCCGCTGTTGACAGGAAAGGCTTCTCACGTAGCTTCATCGAACTGCACTGTGCCGTGCATATTATCATGGTACTGTCTGATGATGGCGAGTAGGTGTAGGGGACAGCCGATTCTTACCATGATTTGGAATAGCCCGTTGCGACTGACGAAATCAAAGACTTTCATAAGGTCCACAAAGGCAATGTATAGTGGCATCTGTTGCTCTCTGCATTTTTCCTGGAGCTGCCGAATGGAGAACACCATGTCTATGTTAGACCGACAAGCCCGGAAACCGCATTGAGATTCTGTATAGATAATGGGATGCTAGACTCTATAAACGTGTAAGTATGACACGGGCGAAGGCCTTTCCTACAATACTAAGGAGTGAGATGCCGCGATAGTTATTGATGTCACTTCTATCACCTTTGTTTTTATATAGTGTCACTATATTTGCATCCTTTAGGTCTTGGGGGATATATCCCTGTTCCCAGCAGAGGGGACAGAAGCACGTGCAATGGCTGTAGTAAAGCTGTCTTGTCACTCTTTAGAGCTTCCGGTGGTATGCTATCATTCCCAGGGGCTTTTCCACAAGCTAGGCTGTCAATTGCTTTGCTCAGCCCTTCCTGTGTGGGCACGACATCAAGTTCTTCCATGAGTGGCATATCGGGGTTGTCATATAGAGCGATGCTTGAGACTGTGGTAACTGTTGAGTATAGATCCAGATAATGCTCAAACCACCGTTTTAGCTGTCCTGCCTGGTCTTGGATAATTTCTCAACTTTTGGACTTTAGGGGGGCAACTTTAGACGTCAAAGGGCCAGTTGCTCTTTTGATATTTTCGTACATGGCTTTGGCATAGACCATGTCTGCAGCTGATTGTATGCTGGAGCAGAGGTTAAGCCAGTAGGTATTGGCACATTGACGGGCAACTTTTTGGGCATGCGACTTTGTTGTTTTTAAGGCATGCAGCCTGTCGGGTGTGGGCTTTTCCTTGTAGGCCATAAGAGCTTTCCTTTTGGCTTCAGTGATGGGTTTCATCTCGTCCCAATATTCATCAAACCAGTCTGTATTTTTGTGAGATTTCTTGCCAAAGGCAACTATTGCTGATGTATAGATTGTGTCTCTGAGACGCGTCCATTTGGAGTCAATGGTGACGCTTTGGGACGTCTTTGAGAGACCTTCCTTCACTTTGTCAGTGAACAGCTGCGTTTTCACAGGGTCTTTCATGCAGAAGGTGTTGATGCATGGACACAAGGGAGAGATCCGTGTCGCAGTCGGCGCTGTGATAGCTGCGGGTGAGTAGGACGCTAGCCAGTTGTGCACGCCTGGTGATGATGAGTTCCAGCTGGTGCCATTGGAGCGATCGAGGGTGTCTCCACGATACTTGGTGTATATCCTTGCATTTGAAGAAAGTGTTGGTCACACACAAGCCTTGTGAGCAGCACAGTTCCAGAAGCCTCTGTCCATTCTCATTTATCTTTCCTCTTCCAAAGAGTCCAAGGCATGTGGGCCAGGCTTCGTGGTGGCGCCCCACTCTAGCATTGAAATCTCCTATGAGATAGATTGCCTCATCATTGTGGATGATGGCTATTGCTTAGTCTAAAGCTCCATAGAACTGGTCCTTCTCTTCTGGGGCTGAACAGAGAGTTGGGGCATACACACTAAGAATGATTTCTGGGCCCGCAGCAGTTTTGAGTGTTAGAGTGATGATCCTCTCTGTGCCTGATTACGGGGGCTCAATGGATGGTAGAAGGGTGTTCTTAACCGCGAAACTTACACCATGCTGTCTTGGTTCAACTGTAGGTCTACCTTGCCAGAAGAAGGTGTAATTTGCCTCTTTTAGTGATCCGTTGTCTGGGAGCCTGGTCTCCTGAAGGCATGCTATGTCAATATTTAGCCTCTTGAGCTCTCTATCGATTATACCTGTCTTTCGTGTGTCGTTTATTGACTGCAGGTCATCAGTGATGCCGGGACACATAGTCCTCACGTTCCAGCTAGCGATTCGAAGAGCTGGGGACTTCTTTTTATGTTTTATGTTGCTTGGTGCAGGGCTGTATGACCCATTTGTTGAGTGGTACTCTAATCTTCACGCACCCAGTAGAGAAGGCAGGCCATGACGGGATAGCACCCTATGGACTGGGGGCTGCCCAGTTTGAGGTGGGCGGTAGCTGTCCAGTGAGACTTTGGTAGTCTCTCCCAACGTCGGAAGCAGCCCCTGGCACCTAGCTCTACGCCAATTGAGCTTTGGCTTAGAACCGGTAACTGCTGCTTCCCGTGTTTTGTCGACACCTTGCGGCGAGCGACACTGGAGTGTCCTCTCCAGAGGCGATGCAAGCCTGGGCGGGTATTATGAAGAATTATCTGCTGCCCATACAGCATATCCCCCCTCTCCACGTCAATGGTGTAACCAAGGGAATGACTTGCGTCGATACAGCTTGGCTGCCATTGGCATCGCAGGAGCTGCCGGAATGTACTATTATCTATACACCGCCTGTAGGCCGTGTGAAGGTAAGGGTTTGTTCCCGGGGCCTAGGGCGTCCCTGAGTCACGCCGCTCCGAATGGGTACCTAACACTACATGTAGTTAGGCGGCTGGGTAATGCGTGGAACCCACAAAGCCGTGGCCTGTGAACGCTGCATCACTTGCCAACAGATCATCTGTCATGGTCTGTGGACGCAACTATCTTCTGCATAGAAGGAGCGTCTGTATAGATAAGATAAGATAGGTGCTCAATTACCTGTTTTTCTGTCAGGGTTTTAACTCCCTTAGACTTTCCCGAGTAGCGGGTGTGTCGCAAGGCAGCGGAGGTTTGAAGTCGGAGTTTCCTTCTCCTAGATGAACTACCAGCCAAGGTGGCGCGGTGGTCTAAGTGATAGTGCGGGTGGTCTAAGTGATAGTGCGCTGTGTCTGTGGTACCGAGACACTAAAAATCGGTCACAGGTTCGATTCCTGCTGCTGGCGAGTTTACTCAGCTCCCACTGGGCAACCCTACGAGTAGATGATGCTCGTTAACCCTGGTCGTGGACGTAGGCTAAGAACAATGTACAACGAAGGGCGGACCCCTGGTGAAGTCCGCCCTTCAGGCTTGCCTCACTGGATAATGATTCTCCCACTCGGGTTTTGATCGTTCTGCTCGTAAAGAACGATTTATCCCACTGTACATGTTTCCAGTGACACCTAACTGCTGCAACTTATAAAGTAGCCCTCCACGCCACACCTTGTCAAATGCCTGCTTCAGAGTTCAAGTACTTCGATTTATATGACTAAAAACGTGGGGCGGGTGTTTGGTAAAAAAATTAAGATTTCTAATTTAGAAGGCAAAAGAGAGATCTATAAGTGAGAGAATTAGTGAACCGCATATGTTAAACCTCACTTTTTAGTCATAATAAATCGAAGTACTTGAACTAATAAGTTTTAACTTATTTTCTTCTTTTTAGTCCGCTTATAAAAACGTGGTTTTTAAAAATCTTTTTTTACTTCTATTTATTATCAAAGTCTACCTGAAACTAGTAGAAAATTTCTTCAAGTTTAAATAAAATTATTCAAAAGAACTAAAAATATATCACAAAAAATGCTCCAAGTAGCGTTTTAAAAAATTACCAAATTTGACACCGACACTATAGGGAGAAAGAAAATAAACAAACACAAGACCCTGTTGAACTTTATAAAAATGTCCGGGACATTAAGATAAGTACTTATAATAAATTTAAAAAAAACACGAAGAAAATGACTCGCTTAACCTTATAAAATATTACTACCTTTAGATGATCACATCTAGTTTAGAAAAGAAACATAAAAGACCTCTTGACCTATACTCTACCCTTAGATTAGCTCCACTACTTTCTTTAAAATTACTATGAATTTATTTAAAAAATATTAAAAGTAAGAAAGGAAACACCCTTAAACTTAGAAAATATTCCGGATACTAAGATAAGAAGCACTACTTTTATTAAAAAATACTATGAATCTATTAAAAAATATTTAAAGGAAGAAAGGAAACACCCTTAAACTTAGAAAAGATTCCCGATACTAAGATAAGTAGCACTACTTTTATTATAATAAACCATGAATCTATTAAAACTACTAAAATGAACAAAGAAAACACCATTAAGCTTAAAAAACTATAGGTGATGACCTCTAATTAAGACAAAACAAAGAAAACAGGCGTCAGGTTAGAAGATATGTATGATACTAAAATTAGAAGGCTAAAGCTGTCAAATAAACTTAGTGGAAACACTAGAATTAAGAAACACTACGAACAAAAAATACCTTTTCATAACAAAGACCCCCACACTAAGATGAAAACAGCTAATTTACTTTAAAAATCCTAAACAACTTCTAAACATATTTAAAGTTACGAAGAAAACAACATTAAATTAACCTCCAACATATGCAATTGCTCCCATCCACACACCTCTCCTCGTTTGTATTATTGATTTTAACCTAAACCAACGTATTACTTGTCCTGGACCTCCACTAATTTATTAAAAAACTGCCATAAATCAAGTGGTAACATCCGTCCATCCAAACTCATCTCCTCGTTTGTACTATTGATTTAAACCTAAACCAACGCATTCTAACTCAACTCCGTGACTTCCTGTACATAATTTATACCACCACACCTATACTAATATCACATCAACAGCCAAACCCGCCTTTTTGTCCACCCTTCTCAATTTGTCTAATTAATTATAATATATACTAAAGCATTCCTGATTGTAACCCATACCATCGCATGCCCCCATAATGTTATTATAATTAAATTCACCACCTACAGCTGTCCAGCGGAGCACCCAAAATAAAATATATCGCATAGCAACATGAAACGCATAAAACTTAATTAGAACCCTTAAATGCTACCATTCAACAAATAAAATACAATTCAAAATAAATAGAAATAGTTTGAGAACCCTTAAACACTTCCATTCAACAAATAAAATACAATTCAAAATAAATAAAACTATTTTGAGAACCACTCAATAATTAAATACAATTTAAAAAAAAAGGGAAATAACTTAATCACTTACAGTCAAATACACGAATATTGCCCCTTAAGCATAAAAATAATATAATAATTAACATAATTGATTCACCAACACCACGTGTCCCGGGTGCCATCTTGGCACCAACCCACTGGAACCGGAATTTCGCCATCGTGGCACATACCAAACCGGAAGTAGGGAAGCAGGAAGTGACCCCGTAACCGGAAATGACCCCGATGATAAAGGTCAACTATGAGTCATTCTCCACCTCCAAACATGATAACCGTTTTTGACATACCCTACTACTGTCTTTCCACCCAGTAAAGTGTCAACTGATAAGAGTAACAAAGAGAATGAGACATCCAGAACCCAGTTCGCAGCAGGACCCTTAAATCACTGGGTGCCGTGGCTTTAGTCCAATCAGCACCCCCTTAATCCTCTACAGCTTCAGATAGACATAAGGATAAAATCATCTTTCTTATTCTTCATGCAAGAACAAACACACACAAATTATAGTTCTTCCCGTCTGGAATTCGGGCGTGGAATGGGTTGCCTGAAGAAACCAAGAAAACCAACACTTAATCAACATTTAACACTCTACAAATAATGTAGGAATAGTCACAAACTATAGATAAGCGTAAGACGCAATAATATTCTGTACAGAATGAGTGTCTGTAAAAGATAAGATAAGTTAAAAAAACAGCAAAAGGAGACAAGAAAAAAGCGGGAATAATTTAATGAAAGCAGAAGGGTTGCTAGCTAAATCTGCAGGAATATAAAAGTGTCGTGTTTGCAAAAAAATTCAAATTGGTAGAGATAGAAGTTTTGGCAAAAGAAAGAGATGCGAAGAGAGTGTTATCTCAGATCAAGCGAGGAAAGAATGACTATCATGAAAATTCCACATCTGTAAAGTATGGTTGAAGAGTTTATCACAACAAGCAGAAGAGAACTAAAGAGAAGTACACAACTCTTTGTAGTCTTAGGTAATTGCTCATGTAAAGAAACCAACTATGATAACGCTCTAACGATAAGAAGGGCAAGAACATCTGGCAAACCATGCAATATTAAATGAATATTATAATGTGATCTTAATCTGTGACAATATCAAAGCCCCAGAATTATAACTTATATATGCAGAACTGATAAAGCTAGTTGGTTACGCACTACATAAGCATATCAACGACCTAAAATTAGGCACATTGAAGGAAGAAGATATGCCAATATAATGGGACACTACGCTCAAAATTACAATTCAATTATTTATTTTTTAAATTTGATCTGCTTAAACTAGAGAAGAAATCTCCCTTCTTAATTTAATGTACAAAATCCTCACAAAACAATGGCGATATAACTTTAAAAGTAAATTTGCCACATTCAAATATATTCGAGCAAATATAAACGAGCGCTCTCTCTCTCTCTCTCCGTCTTTTTTCTCTCTCTTTCTGTCCCCTTCTCTCCCCCTCTCTGTCTCTCTGTATATATATATGTGTTCAAAATTTAAGGTGTACATATTCACCTTCCAGCCAACCTTTTCTTTTTCTCTAAATTTTATTTCAGGAAATGAATCATTTACATGTTCAATCACAAACCAGTTAAATTGGACTGACACAATTAATTTTCAGCCAAATATATCGTGTACGTATACATTTCAATCGTTTTAGAAGCTATAAATGGTACTCTTTTTTATCTGTATTAAGTTTTATTTATAAGGCAATAAATCTATCACCAAGCGTATAAAATATTCATTACATTTACAGAAGAAAATAAATAAAATGTAATTTATGTTATTTGCCGTTATTTAATAACAATCTTTATTTATTACTTTCATGCCTTTGGAATTTGTGTTTTTATGTTTGTTTGATTGTTAAATTGTTTTTTTATTTTCTCAGATTCGCCTGACTTCCTTCATTTTAACATACCTGATACAAATTTTAATTTTTGCAACAATGTGGATGTCACTATTTCAGGAACATGTTTTGTTGGTGAAAGTAATCCGAAATCATCAGTTTATTTAAATATAAACAATTCATTGACTGAGTTAAAATCCAGTACAAGTAATGCAGAATATACATTTAATGAGTCAATTACAACAACAGGAATACTGTATGTTTCTTGCCTTGCAAACAGTACGGAGTTCTATAATTACTCGAATTCTACGACAATGATAACTGTTCAAGGTATATGAATTTATTATAAATTATGTATTATTGTAGCAGATAAATTAAATTTAAAAAGCAAAATGAAAATACGTATATATCTTTCTATTAAAAAAAAAGACTCCTGATTTGCGTTAAAGAATAACTAAATATCTCCTCTATTACATAGGTCCACCTGATATCCCACAATTTTTTATAAATGGGAAAGCAGGAACAAATGAACATTCTAACTACTTTGAAGTTAAAAACCGGGACGAAATCACTTGTAAATCGAAAGGAGGATATCCGTTTACAAAGAATATAACCCTAAAATGTGGACATGATGAAAAGATTGCAACAAGTAAGGAAATGTTTATTTATTACTGAGCTTTTTCAAAAATTTTAACATTTACAACATAGAAAAACACAATTTTCCTCTAAAGTGTCATTTAAAGCAGTGGTCTCCAGCCCCCCGGGCCGCGGACCAGTACCGGTCCGTGTATCAAATGGTACCGGGCCGCCAAAGAAACATTACATTATTGACATTTTATTTACAGTAGTGTATATCTCTCGGGTTTGTGCGTTTTTCCATAGATTCTTTGCAGAGAAACAAACGCAGGGTTCTCATTGATATAACTTTCTAGTAATCTAGTGGGTTAAAATATTAAATCATTTTAAAATCATTTTTTGGTATAATTTTTAATAGTATACTATTTTGAAAGCATGTTGAAAAACAATTAAATTAAAATTTAAAAAAAAATTAAAATCTAAAATACATGTTTCGACAATCAACGCCGCCGCCCAACCCCTCTACCCTTTCAGGGGGCCGTGGTAAAATTATCAAACCTTGATCAGTCCACGAGCCTTAAAAGGTTGGGGACCACTGATTGAAAGTATCTAACCTGTATTGTTCGTTTCATCTTCTGTAACTCCCTCAATAATGATGTAGAAATGGTCTGCTTTGGATTAGTTACTTTCGCATTAGCTTTAACTTGAATAAGCAATGGTTATTTTCAAAAAGTGGTTTTACAGATTCATTTAAAAGATATTGATGTAAATATGTTATTATTTTATCTTTGTATGTACTTTCATGTTATTTGATGAGCAGAAAGTGTAAAATGTTCTGCCTGCAAGACTTATATGAGCTAACAATATTTGTTTTAAATAATATATTTTTATTTTATTTTTTTAAATTTCTTACTTGAATAAGAAAAAGTCAATTATCGCCCGATTATTTTTAATAATTAACTTCTGAAAATTTACAATAACAAAAATTTAAAAAAAAATTATAAAAAAATTGACAAACTTTCAGAAATAATAATAATCTTCATGAAAAATATTTCGAATATGTCATTTAAAATTTAATTACAGCAAGATTTCGATACAAATCATTTTTTCATTTACTTTGATGAATCTATAATTAAAAGGAGCTGGTATCATCGCATACCGGTAATATATATATATATATATATATATATTAGGGCTATTATCGATTAATTAAAATTTAATCGTTAACTTTTGAAAAATTATCGATTAATTAATCGATATTTTCGATTAAAGCCAAAAATAGAAATTTATGACGCCATTAAACTGAAAATTTCAAGGGAAGTAACAAAAACAGGTAATTGACTTTTTTATTTATTTTATTGAGTTATTTCCCCTGTTTCCCTGCGCTAATGTCGTCAGCCATGTTTAGTTTAAGTCTGCCGGTCCACATAAATTAATAAAATAAATGTTAATATTATGCGGGAGGTGTTTGTACGTAAAAATATATATACATTATTATTAATTGTTAATAATTAATTATATATTAATAAAATTAAAAAAAAATATTATAAATATTTTCTTTAATTTTAATCGAATTTTTAATCGATTAAAATAATTTTAATCGATAAAAATTTTTAACAATTAATCGAGAGATTAATCGATAATTTCCCCAGCCCTAATATATATATATATATATATATATATATATATATATATATATATATATATATATAATATATATATATATATACATATATATATATATATATATATATATATTAGGGAACAGCCGTATATCCGGCATGACGGATATCCGGACCAGATATCAGGATTTTCGCCACTATCCGGATTCGGCAAATACTTATGGCAGATCCGGATAGTATCCGGATATCAATGTAGTAAAAAAAAATTTAAAGCAAATTAAATTAATATTAATCAGGTTATAAACAAATATATAAAAAGTAAAAAACAATAACCAGAAATTAGTACATTTAATAAGAATGGATAGTGAGAGAACATTCAGCACAGCTGGGCAGATAAATGATAAATAAGTGTTCTCGCTTGTCACCGAACACATTTGGGATGTTATTATTCTTGAAAAAGAATTAGTTTATAACAAACACTTAATTTTTCGAAACTTAAAAATTGAAGAAACAAACTTCAAATTTAAAGTACTGCTGGGTACAATATTACAACCTACTAGTAAACTAGTTACTACTAACTAGTAACTATTTTATTTACTCACGTCGTTAAAAGACTTTCATATTTATAGCAGAGATATTAATTTTGTGTTAAAAAATAATAATTTTCTTTTAAAAATAATAATTTTAAGATTTAATTTTAAATCATTCAAATCCATTCAAAATATAGTAAAACAATCAATCTCATTACGAGAAAAAACATATTAAGTTAAAAAGTTTCACGTATAGATATTACTTTACTGCATAAGATAAAAAAGGAATTTAACTAACAGCATGTTAAACTTAAATAGTCTGAATATAATAACAGTTTTTATTATGGCTCTAGATCACGACTTCTTTTACACCACACTACACACTCAGTACAACACTGTTCGCTTGGTACACTATACAAATTTCGTTGAAATTCGTTCAAGATCGTTCATTCAATTCTTTGTAAAATGTTCGTCATTGACGTTGACAGTGTCACAATACGTCAGGGTAGATAGAATATATTCTCCTTTTGTTGGATAATAGTATGAAACACTAGATATAAAGTAGAAAAGTACACCCTCTTAACTATTACACTTAAATGTAGAGAATCCGGATCCGGCAAATATTAGGGCCAAACTATCCGGGTAAGGCAAATAGTAAAAAAACATTATCCGGCTGTTCCCTAATATATATATATATATATATATATATATATATATATATCATAATTATTGTTTTCATGACAAAAAATTGTTTGTGTATTATATTTGTATTTTATTTAAAAGCTTTATCGCAGTCCCATTCTATATGATATACTAGCTGATATACTCCGCTTCGCACGGGCCAGTACTAGGGATCCCATTTTGCACCCCACCCATTATGACCCGATCAATAATGGGATCACATTCTTGGTCAAATCCCTTTCCCCCATATGATTCCACATTTCTTTGAGATTACATACTCCATTATAATGCCGTTGTGTAATGGGATTCCATCCGTAAAGTAAATCCCTTTCCCCTATAAAATACATATTCTTAAATGGGATCACATAGCTCAGTATTATCCCATTAATCCCATTGCATAAAGTGATCCCGCTTTTTATAGAATCCCTATCCCTCATATGATTACATACTTCATTTAAGATTGAATGCCCAATTATGATCATATTGTTATAACAGAAAAGCATAGAAGTCATTGATGTCACACTATCCATGCGAATCCTATTAAATATAGTCCATTGGAAAAGTGTTCCCAGATGCTTTTATGCATTCCAATAAGATCCCTTTCTGATACTAATAAGCGGTACTATCCACTGTTGATCTACATTCTTGGAACCATTTAATATACTGAGAGATATGATTCAGTATGGTTATAATTATTATAGCCATTATGCCTAGGGATAAATACTAAAATATCAAAAAATATTTGTAAACTGATTATTACAAACTATTCTATATGTTTCAGAATTGTAATAAAGAGATACAAAAGTAGTTGAACTATTTTTTAACATTTTTATTATTTTTTAATTTTTTGATAATAAACACACAATCTTATTTTGTTTCTGAAAAACTTCAATGTGCACATAAGAACAAATAATTAAATGAGTACATGAGATATAAAAACATGAACTTATTGTTAAATATATTTACACACAACGATTCGAAAGCTTATTACATACATACACACTACTTGATAATTCTCGATTGACTTAAAAATTCAACTTATATTTTCAGTATTGCGCAACAAACATACTTTGAGGGGATCACAACCAATTTGATGTCATTTTTACTTGGGATTACATAACCCATTATGATGGAATTGCGTAATGGTATGCCATTCATGAAGTAATCCCTTTCACCTATAAAATACCATACTTTAATAGGATCATATAGCTCAGTGCTATCCATTGCATAATGGGATCTCATTTTAGGTAGAATCCCTTTCCCTCAATCCCGTTGCATAATGACATCCCATGCTTTGTCGAATTCCTTACCCCAAGATGATCCATTTCCCCTATAGGCTCTCATACGTTGGTTTGTTTTATTTATCCCTGTATGATCAAATTACATAATGGAATTCCGTACCCTGTGAGATCCCATTCTGGTTTCTATCACAATATTTATATTTGTTATAAATTAATGCTGATGTAATGAAAAATTAAACCACATAAGTTTCTAGAATAATTTAAATTATACCTGAATCAAGTGACCAATAAATGTATTGTACAATCATAGTCTGGCAAATATTTGGGCTAAAACTGTAAAAGTTGTCCCAATAAAAAAGACTAACAATTAACGAAGACAGTGCAAAAATAAAATTTAGATTTTCTACAATATTTTAGACATTCTATCCCGTGAGGTTTACCTAATTGAAAATCAGTCTGAACAAAAATTTGGATAAGACCTGAAAATGAATCCAATTAAAATCTGTTTAAAATTACAAAGACAAAATTACAAAAGCTTCTAAAACATGTTAAGTCTTTCCCAAATCAAGTAAATAATAAGACTAATATTACATTCAAAGTTTGACAAATAATAAGTGTAATACTTGAAAACCTGTCCAAGTAAAAGAGGAAAAAAATAATAGAGATCCTGCAATGATAAAATTTAGAATATTCTAGAATATTTTAAATAAACCTTAAATAAAGTGACACTCTGTCCTGTTCTCTCCTTTTGCTAAGCAATGTTCTGGTCTCTACACTGTACGGTTCTCTTCTTTTTCTAAGTAGTAACTATCACTTTTCTGGTATCTCTGACGCTCTTGATGTTCTATTTCTTTTGTGATGCATCTGCAGTCAGACATATCATGCAATTTCGGAAACCAGTTTAAAAAAAATGCACCACTCTTTAAATCTTATTGCATAAATAACGTATTTGATATTGAAATAAATATTTTTAAAAAATGTATTTAAAAAAAAATTATCTGTTAAAAGTTAGAGAAACCAACAATAATGAAACTTACGATCTTGGCTTTTGCAGTTGATTCTGCTGTCTTTGTTATACTGAAATGGCATCTCATGCAATTTTGGAAACCTGTTTTTTTTTAAAAATGCACCAATTTTTAAATATTATTGTATAAATGAAGTATTTGATATCGGAAGAAATATTTTTTAAAAATGTATATTTAAAAGCGTATATGTTAAAAATTAGAGAAAACAATAATATAACTTACTATTTGCTGCACTGTGCTTTTTCCGGCTGGTCCTGCAGTCTTTGATCACATTGAAGTAGCATTCTCAGGCAATTTAGGCAACCTGTTAAAGTTTCACAAAAAATAAAAAAGTGCGCCTTCATAAATGTTATTAAATTCGTTAAACGTATCTTCTTTAAATTATGCATATAAATGTATAAATATGTGTTAAAACGGTAGTAATTTTATAGTAATTAAATGATTAAATTTAGTAGAATCAGTATTAGTAACTATGATTATGAAAATACTATGTAAACAGTACAAAGTAATAAATTTTGAAGCCAATAGTAAAAAATCAAACATCTTAACTTACCTTTGATAGTAAATTTTGAATCTTGCTCTCAATGTTTTGATTTAGTTTATAGTGGGCGATGATGTATATTAAAAAAATTATATGTTTAAAGTTAGAGAAAACAATAATAAAACTTACTACTTTGCTGCACTGTGCTTTTCTGGCTAGTCTTGCAGTCTTTGTTCTCACTGAAGTAGATTTCTCAGGCAATTTTGGCCTTTGGCAAACTGTTTAAAAAAAGAAGTTTCACAAAATATTGCATTTGCATTATTTGCAAGGAGTAAAAAATGCGCTTTCATAAATGTTTTAAATTCGTTAAATGTATCTCATTTTGGAAATATTCTTTAAATTATGCATATAAATGTAGGAATATGTGTTACAAGCGTAGGCGTAGTCATTTTTTAGTAATTAAATTTAATAATTTAGTAGGA
The DNA here is from genome assembly GCA_944989445.1 of Ampullaceana balthica. Taxonomy (NCBI): domain Eukaryota; kingdom Metazoa; phylum Mollusca; class Gastropoda; family Lymnaeidae; genus Ampullaceana; species Ampullaceana balthica. The sequence goes on along the minus strand of CALYLW010001028.1, from coordinate 68,790 downwards.
TTAGTATTAGTAAATATGATTATAATAATAATATTATAAAAATACAATTACAATGTAAATAGAACGGAGTATACATTTTGACGCAAATGGAGTCAATAGTAAAAAACAGACAACTGAACTTAAATTACAATTAATAGTAAATTTTCAATCTTGTTCTCAATGCTTTGATTTAGTTTATAATTTATAGGGGTCGATGTCGATCGTCATAGTTTCAGTATCAGAGTGGTTATCCCCAGAATTCTGTGGCTATTTGGACCCAGGGTACGTATATTTTAAAAAGCTCACATTCCATCACCTCTTCCTGGCCTCATGGTAGTGTGAAGGACAGTTGACGTTGTGGTACATAGTTCGATTTTCGCTTATGAATTTTTTTATTATCTTTTTTTTTAGATTTTTAGATTGGGAATCTTTTTTTTATATTTTTATTTTTAATTTAAAAAAATTCTATTTTTACCCTTTTGTTATTGCATAATATTTAAATGACTCACGTTCATCCCACTATGACGCGACCTTGGTAGCGGCGCAATTGACATATACTGCCGATATTGCTAACACTACTAATGATAATAGTACTAATACCCTATCCTATATTATAGTCGTGTCTTATCTATGCAGACGCTCCTTCTATACAGAAGATTAATGCGTCCACAGACCATGCCGGTCTGTTGGCAAGTGATGCAGCGTTCACAAGCCTCGGCTATAAGGGTTCCACGCATTACCCAGCCGCCTTTATTTCCCTAACTAATGTTAGGTACCCATTCGGAGCTGGGTGGATTCAGGGACGCCCTAGGCCCCGGGAACAAATCCTTGCCTTCGCAAGGATTCGAACCCGTGACCATAGGTACGCCAGCCGAGCACGCACTCGACCATTAATATATTGGCCTATATTGTCCAATACGTCATGGAATGTAAAACTTATATTACTACAGGGCCGGCCTAAGGAAATTGGAGGCCCTAGGTGAAATGTAATAGAAAAATAAAATAATAAATATGGAAAAATTCTTGTGCGAGGCCCCCATTAATGATGAAACTAATTGGAGGCCCTAGGCGGCGGCCTAGTTTGCCTATGCCTAAAGCAGGCGCTAAAAAGATCACTATCACTACTACTAATACTAATAATTGTAATTAATAGTACTAATAGCCTATCCTATTATGATAAATATATTGGCCTATATCATATATCCAATACGCAATGGAGTATATCAGTGAGCTAGATAAAAATATCTCAGTGGACTGAACAGATTCTAAAATATAAACTTAAAATCAAAATGAAAAACAATAAGGTTGGTACTGTTTTCTTATTCAGGTCAGACATAATCAATGTGAATTTACTTGATATACATGATATAATGATAAATAATGCTCAAAATTAACTTTGAGAATAGTTCATTGAATTCTCCCATCAACGTCGAGAGTCATTCACAGAATTCTGGGGATAACGTTGAAAATTATTGGCAGAATTCTGGGGATAACGATTTCCTTTCAGTATAGTAATAGTAGCAGTAGTGTTATTGGAAGTTGACGTTGAAATAATTAGTAAGTAATACAATCAAATCCATATTACCGGTACTATTCGAAGATGAAATAAATAGCAAATATCACACTAAAACAAATTAAAATAGACGTTCTGTCGTAAATAATTCCTTCGAGGCCTTATTTATAACTTTGCCCAACTAATTTCTAGAAAAAGTTAGACAAATGTCATCAGTGGCGTAGCTAGAACTTTTGCCGCCCGGGGCGGTCTCCAATTTGCCGCCCTTTTTAGGGACCGTCAATAAATGACGTCACGCACCGGGTTGTTACACCATTGTGACGAGGGGGGGTGTTTAAGAAATGTGACGTCACGTCAAAACGCGCAACTTTAAATAAATATTTGATTACTGACACTTTATTTAATGACGTTTATGTGAAACGCGTGTTACGATATTAGATTGCAGCGTTACACTAAAAACATACTTAAATGACAACATTTTTATTTCAAACATACTCATTTTCAAACAGAAAATACGGCTTTTATGGGGGGAGGGGGGGTCAAAGCTTTGTGACGTCTTATTGAAGAAGGGGTCTAAGCTTTTGTGACGACGTGTGACGAGGGGGGAAGGGTTGAAAAATTAGCCAAAATCGAGTGACGTCATTTGTGGACGGCCAGTTAGTCGATTATGTTATGGTTTTTATAAATTAAGAAACATGAATAAACAATTGTAATCGAAACGAAGTAAATGTGGAGAACATGTTTACCATTGCATGCCATAGTTATGTAAGCAGTAATAAAAGAGGACGCATAAGATTATATACCTATAAATTCAAATTTAAAAAATACAATATACTTTTTTAAAGACCACAAGAAAGTTACTGAGGTCGCAGGTCGTCCCCCCTCTGCCCCCCTCCCCCCCAATGAGACAAAACATATTCCACAATTACACACAAAAACAATTACCCATCATTATACTTTTATTTTGTATTTATAAATAAATGATTTTTTTTACAAAGAAAGTGTATACATTAGTATGTAAGCATATTTTTACTTTTACTTTCCTAATTTTCATAATAGAGAAATTATGCTATCAAAATTAAAATTATCTGTGATATCTTGTTCTATGGACTATGGACAGTATTGCAAGATTTTGTTTACTTTAATCGCTCATTGTGGAACGAAGATAATTTTTTATCCATTTCAGTTTTGAGAAGCTCCTTTCATATCTAGCGACCATGATAGCAATAATTGAAAAAATTCATAGCAAAATTACAATGTTGGGTACAGAATTCTCCAGTCTATACTGTTGAATAAATTTTAATAGATCAAGGGGCGGGGGGCTTTTCCCCCGGTTTTCTAACATAATGCCTTTTCTTGTAGTGTAGGTACAGTACAGCCATAAAAACCTGGATCCGTTTTCTTTCGATATTCAACTGTTCTTTATCAATGTCAATAGAGTAATTTATTTGAAGTTCAAATGCTTCATTTAGTAGGTTACATGGTATTACGAATATTTTCTTGCAAGGACATGCAACTTATCAAAGCGTTCTTTTATTTTCTTTCATAATTCCATCCATGTATAAAAACATTTCTCGTTGTACTTCTTGTTCTAAAAATAGAACCACGTCTTCTGAATTTTCCATACTCATATTTTTTCTCCTTCGAACTCGGCGTTCAGTTGATATTTCCATCTTTTCACAAATTGTTTGGCTGATATAACAGCATTTTGTATTAGAACATCTCTTTGTTCCATGCAATGACCTTGCATTAATTTAAAAAAATGACGGATTCCCATAAATTGAGATAACATAGAAAAGAAAAAAGATTACATTGAATTGAGTAAAATTCCAGCATCTGATCTCGTTTTCCTAGTTACTTCTTCAGATGTCAATTTTTCCAAGACGATTGAAATTTTAAAGTATGTCTTTTTAGAAATTATTATGCCTATTGTGGTCTTTATTATCGGAGAAATTTGAATATTCACATATTCTTGTCATAAATATTAATAATTTTCCATAAATAGACGAATTCAAATTATTTACACATTACTTTAATTGGATAGGCGTAACATGTTTAATGAATAACCGTATTTTAATGACAAACACAAATTTTCTGTGCAACTTAACTGCCATAAAAACAAAATACATTTAATTTTTAATAACTTACCTTACAATAATTTTTTGAAAACTAAAACAGTAATATAAATTACTACTTGCAAGTTTAACACAATATTTGAACCACCATGCCTTTAGTTACGTGTTCGCGCATCATTCTGCGAATGTCAAAATTCCACGTACGAACTGTCGATGCGATATTTATAGCACATATTATTCGGCCCAGCGGTGAAGTTTTTTTTGCGTACTTTTCTTATAAAAGAGTCATCTGCGACTTATACCGCTTAGTTTTCCAAACAAATGGATACCTTTTTTGAGCGATTAAAAATATACTAACGGTTTTGCGTTAGTAATAATATCCACTATGTAATCAAAAAAATGTTGTGCGAATCCGTTAATTAAGACTCGAAATTACAAATATTTTTGTTTCACCTTGGTTTTCCTCCTTCAAAAGAAAAAGGGCGGTTGTTGGAAATGGTTGTACTTTTCAAATGCCCACAAATGCCGCCCCCTTAATGAGTGCCGCTCGGGGCGGACCGCCCCAACCGCCCCCCCCCTAGCTTCGCCACTGAATGTCATCGTCGTCTATTTAAAAACAAATACAAATTATAATTGTATTCCATTTTCGAAATTGAAGGTAATAGAAAATTAAATAATATACGAAAACAAATTAAAATGAACTTTGGGTCGTAACAAAATGATTTTGGGGTTAATTTATACTTATTGAAACCATTTTAAGTGGTTACAATTTAGATCTAGAAAAAAAAATAGCTTAATACTTTATTATTGTTTCTATTTGTAGAAGTATCGAACATCAAATAAAATAAGAACAATAACTCTTGGTTCATTAAAATAATTATGAAAATTTGCATTCGATTTATTCGCAATTTTAAATTAAATAATACACGAAAAAAAATGTGGGCGTTAAAAAATTATTTCAGGCCTTTTTTATACAGATTTAAATGATTTTAAGTATTTTCAATTCAGTTCTTGAAAATTAAATTAAATTAAAAGCTAAATATTTTGTTTTTATTTGTAGAAGTTTCGATTACAATAAGTACGATAACTCTTGGTTCATTAAAATAATAATTATCCAAAGTTTCATTCGATTAATTCGCAATTTAGCTAAAGAAATTAGGGTCCCGGGGGCCCAAAATTGTGACTGATGTAAAGTTAAAAACCCCTCTATATTTTGACCTGAATAATGATGCATATATGTGCCAAGTTTGGTCGAGATCCATCAATTCATGTAAAAACGTATGCCAAAAAATGAAATTAATATTAAAAAACGACCCGTGACAAACAACAATTGATTTATATATATATATATATATATATATATATATATATATATATATATATATATATATATATATATATATACTAGCAACAAAGCCCGTGCAATGACGGGGATAAGTGTAGGGTGACCTGTGAAGTTCATGTTAGGACATCACAACATTAACCACACCCGTCTGTTCAGAAACCCTACCTCCCCCCCACACCGCGGTCTGTCAAGAGACCCTACCTCCCCTCCTCCACACCATGGTCCGTCCAGAGACTCTACCTCCCCTCCACACTGCGGTCTGTCCAGAGACCCTACCTCCCCCCACACACTGTGGTCTGTCTAAAGACCCTACCCCCCCTCCTAAACAGCGAGTTATGTCGCGAGACCCTACATCCCCTTCACCGCAGTTTGTCGAGAGACCCACCGTCTCGACCGGCCATACATGGGTATCACGTCAATAATACTATACATTGTAGTTATAACATTACCCACCTCCGTTTGTCCAGAGACCCTACCTGACCCCCACACCGCGATCTGTCCAGACACCCTACCTCCCCCAACACCGCGGTCTTTCCAGAGACCTAACCTCCCCCCCACACCGCGGTCTACCCAGAGACCCAACCTTTCCCCCCCCACACTGCCGGTCTGTCCAGAGACCTTACCTACACCCCCCCCAATCCGCGATCTCAGCAGAGACCCTGCATCCCCCAACACTGCGGTCTTTCGAGAGACCCGCAGTCTCCACCGGCCATACATGTGTATCACGTCAAAAATACTATACGCGTCAAAAATACTATACATTATAGTTATAATGAATAACACGTAAAAACAACGTTTTTGACTACAAATCCCAGCGCGCACCGCTTCAAATAAACTCTTGGAAAAAAACTGCACCAAAAATAACTCGTTTTGAACGTCGCTCAATATGCAAATGAGGTTTAATCTTTATCCGCTAACGATTGACTGTAGGAGTCTGTAGGAGTTTGAGGGACCAATCGCTATTGATGACCGCATGGGACACTGCCTTTTATTATATAGGATATGATTACACAGCTCAATTTAAGTTGCATACACGAAATTGTGCGCACTGTAATTTCACAATAAAAGATTTTTGAAAGCGCACAGCTCAAAATAAAGTATTGGAAAAGAAGACCGCACCAAAGTGAACTCGTTTTGAATGTCAGCATGAAGCTGTTCAATATGGAAATTAAATTTAATACTTCTCTCTTTGTCTCTATATTTTCTGAGTTTTTAATTTACGGCTTTTGGGCAAAAGGGACAATTACAAAAACTATACTAAAACCATCTGCAGGTTAAAAGGAACCGTCCTGCCAAATTTCAGCACCCTAGGTCCAACGGTGTGGAGTTGTATGGGTAACAAACAAACACACAAACAACACACAAACAAATTTTTATGTTTAATATTAGGTTTTTCAGAGGCAGCAAAGAGTATTTGTACAGAACAGAAAACACATAGCATTTCTTTATCAAGGAAAACTGTTGTCAGGCGTGTTGAAAAAATAGTGACAATTTGATGTTCCAGCTTCGAGACGCAATCAAATACTTTTTTATGGTACTCGCTTTCGCTTAACAAAAATACTGATGTACAGGGAAAGCACAATTGTTTGTATTTATACGGGGAGTAAACACTGGTTTTGAGCTTACCCAAGAATTACTTAGTGTTGAGCCACTAAAAGACACAACTACAGGTACGGATTAATTTAATGCTGTTAGGAACTATGTTAAAAGAACTGGGTTGGTGTTGAACAAGATAGCAACTGTAACAATCGATGCAATGCGGACTTTGACTGGAAAAAACGTCGGTGTTGTGAAGTTGATGAAGCATAAAATGAACGAATAACTTCCGGACCATAGACTATTAAATCTTCATTGTGTCATTGTGTAAAGCTGCGTTAAATATCGGTCATGTTTTTGACCCAGTTGTCAGTGTGATAATCCTCATCAGAGCAAGGGCATTAAACCGCATGCAGTTCATGGCACTGCTTGAAGAGTTCGAAACTAAATATTATGATATTATCTACCTTAGCAGACTCCGCTGGCAGAGCCTGGGCAAGATATTGAGGCGAGTGCAGGATCTCATGGAAGAGATAGTTATCATGGAGATGAGAGGTTTTGAGTGACTTTATTACTACCATAGTAAATTAAGAGTTTAAGTCAGTTAAAATTGTTTGCTATTGACATTATTGAAAAGTGTAATGAACGGAATGTCAAACTTTATGGAAAAAGTTTGTTTGCAAATACATATGAATGTTAAATCATTTCAGGCAAAGCTCTCCATGTGCTCCAGGTAAGCTGTTGAAAACAGGTTTTACCATTTCCCTTTGATGAAAAGGAAACCATTTCTGTTGAAATGGCTGACAAGTACAAGGTTTGGTTGGATGCCTTTGGTGCGGAATTTGAAAGGAGATTCCAAGACTTTAAGATCATGGAACCACTCTTCAGTATCATCAGTTCACCATTCAATTCAGAAGCTGCTTCAAAGGATATACATTTAAAGCTGCTTGACCTCCTAGCACACTATGACAAGAAGGAGAAGTTCAAATGAGTTCTTCTGCTGGAGTTTTTTTTTAATGTTTGAAAGAAGCAGCATGTCCACACTTAAAAACCTTTGGTGCAAAACTTTTGGTACTATGTTGTCCACATACATCTTTAAGCAAGATTTTTCTTGTATGAAAATAAGCAAGTCTAAGAACAAATAGATAATAATTGACTGCAATTTGATTGCAGCAACGCGAATCACAACCAGTAAATGGGTTCCAAAGTTCAAGAACATTATCCAAAGTTGTAAGCAGTAACATACTTCTCATTTAATATATATGTACACTATGGTAAGCTTGTATGTAAATTACGTTCCTTTTTCTTCGTAGTAATTTTGACAGGTAACAATAAACTTTTGTTGAAATAATTATAAATAGCGTAATTTACAGGTGTAATAGAGTGTGAGTAGAGGAGCTAGAAAAAATGGAAGCCACGATATGCTGAGTATGCACTCAATACTAAGTAAGAGGCACCTGCGTTGATTGGGCCATGTCCACAGGATAAGCTCTGAGCGAATTCCAAGAGCCCTGCTTTTCAGTTAGCTGGCAACTGGTGTAAGGAAAAGAGATCGCCCCTGCCTGCGCTACAAGGATATCTGCATGAAAGACATGTCACTGGTGTTGATTCGCCATAAAACGTGGGAGGCCATCGCTTGGTAGCGCAACTTCTGGCGGTCAAAAGTGCGTGAGGGCATTCAAGTAGCGGAAGCGACCCACACAGCTAAGTGTGAAGAGAGAAGGGCCAGGAGAAAGGGAAAGGGATGAAGAGGAGCAGGAGTCAACGCCATCGTCCCTTAAGGACGGACGGATGCCATACCAATAGAGTGTAAATATGAAATAAAATGAAAAGTACATATCATTAATTCATATTTCATACGTTTTAAATTGTAATTATAGCAGACAAAATATATACGCGGCCCGCTTATAACAATAAAGTTTTGAATGCGGTCCGCCATAGAAAAAGTTTCCCAACGCCTTCTATACATTTCCTAAAGTTGTTGTTCTTATAGGTTCTCAAATTATATAAACAGGAGTTCAATGCCCGTGCTATGCTAAGGGGTAAGCACAATATAAGCAACTATATTTCAATTGTGGGTCTCAAATTACCCTTTGAATTTTTTATATTAGTATCCGGAAATTTGGATGGTGGTAAATCAAACCACTTCTTCGTAAAAAACGGAATATGTGTGTTGACAAAATATAAAGTATTATGAACTTAAATATTACCCATCAATTTTGGTATTTCTTCTTTAATAACGCATGCTTTTCTCTATATTCTCTAACAGAATAACAAAGGTCCTTAACATTTACAATAATCTAATGGGCAAGGCTCAATTTCTTTTCACTTGACCCATACAATTAAAACAATATCTTTTCATATGATACTTTCGGTTCTAGGAAAAAGCTCTCCAAAACGACCATTCCATTTTATAGTCTAAGTATGAAATTAGTTCAAGAAGAATATGTTATTTTTTAGCCAGATAATATTTATGTGAATATTGATGCCTAGGGGAGGTTGGAAAATAGGGTTATTTGTTTAAAAAGTCACATTGTCTATTCACGTGATTAATGTTATAAGAACATTGATGCTTTTCAAAAACAAATGCTGAGAGATTATCTTCTAATAAATTATTATGTCGTTTAAAATGGCTTTTTGTTCTTTTCTTCTCTTCTAGTAGTAAAAAAGCACTAAATTGGCACATACTTGTTTCATTAAAATAAACGGATAATTTTTCTTTGTATTTATATTAAAGCTTTTTTTTATTTTTATTTTTGCATTGTAGCTTTTTTCAGCTTATAAAATGGCATATTAGTTTAGGTCTTAATATATAACACTTATTATGCAGGCATTTGATGTTAAATCATAATGGTTAAGCAAATAATGTGTTCAAGGAAGTTTATATAGTTTAAAAGAAAACTGCCATTTAGTTAATCGCATGATCTGGCGTTGAAATAAGTCTTTATACGAAACTTTATTCTTTTTCTATAATATTGATAAAAAAAATCATGACATCTAGTCACAATATGATTTATTGTTGGTGTTTTTTTTTCTTCAAAAGAACACGCATTTTTTGGAGCTGGATCCTATATATAAGTCTTAATACCCGTGATATTTCTTTACACTAAATTTATTTACACCTAAAAACACAGTACAGTTTTTAGCTGAAACGTATTCCATGCAACCGAATTGTTATAGAAATATAATTTTTTTTAAAAAATGAATGATTCATCATTTGTTAGCTTTTAAATGCCTGTTATTATGATTAATTTTTATATGGGAAAATCTCTCCAAAACACTCTTTCTATTTCCAGTCTAAGCATGACCTTAGTCAAACAAATATAATATTTATTCAAATGAGCCAGATAATTTATGTGACTGTTGATGCTTAAGTAAGTTGTGTATGGAGTTTTTTTTTATTTTAAAGAAACACTTGGAATCGCAAGGTCTGGCTTAAAATTACCTGCTGGTTTAGTTTAAGTTATGCAAAAATTGTATAAACTGTTCCTAAGCTATAGTATTTATGCCACCCAGGATATTATTGACTCCTGCCCCCAACAATAAAAATTACCTTTCAAAATGTCAGAAAGTTGCCACTCAATATAAACATAACTGTTCCATTTGATAGCTACACTCTTACGCTCATGCATATAACCCCTATATATAATCAATTTTCGTCTTTAACAGTATCGAACTTTTTTTTCTGTCCATCTATTCCTTTTTGGCAGTTTATGGAGCAATCGTTCCAGAAAAAAAAATCTCGTATACTATTTAAGCACCTGAGGTAAATAAATCTCCAACCTAACAAAAAATGAATTTGTTTTCTTTGCTTATCACTTGCTTCAAGCATCACATGCCGTTTCGTGTGCATTTTCTATTTATAAATTTAATTGTAAGCAATTTAAAGTTATTTACCTGCATAAAGTTAACTGATTTTCAAAAAACCATACCAGCTTGCAATATAATTTTTTTCTGCGCAAGACACACTTTTCTGATGCTAAAACCGATATTATATTACAATAAAAAAACAGTGTCAAGCCGTAATTTCAAACACATATGAATGGTTTCAGAAGATAACTACTGGTAGTCTTGTTAGAGGCACAACATTGCAGACATAGAAATAACCAAAACACACCGCCCACCTACCCCCACACACACTTGCACCTATAGACAACTCAACAGTTATTAACCGAAGCACATACCATGCCATCGCATTATTCTACCAATATCATACAAGTTTTTTTTTACTGTAAGCTTTATCATTCGTCTACCCGTTAATCAACAACATACATTCTTTTACATTTTGTACATGACCTTTGTTCAGGACAAATTGGTATGTTTTATAGAGCTATATAATTTATATGTGAACATTGACGCCTAGGGTGGGGGGTTTGGGAATACAATTTATTTGTTTAAAAGACACACGTTGAGTCGCAAGGTTTGGCTTAAAATTTACTCTGCTGGTTAGCTTAAGCTTTTCAAAAAGGATATTATCAGTGGCTAAGAAATAGTGTTGTTACCACCAAGGGTTCAGTGATATTTTTAACTCATGCCCCTGCAAATGAAAAGCACACTTCAAGTAGTTCTCAAATTTGCCTCTCTTTATGAAAATAACTATTCCGATTATTAGCCCCAATCTTACGCCAGTGTATATAACTTCTATACAGATTCCATTTTCTTTTTTAAAATCCCCGAGCGTTAACTTTCTATACGGCCTTTCTTAAGGGCAGTTAATATAGAAATTGATTCAAAACAATAACTCTATAAAGTAAGCTCTAAAGGTAAATAAATCTTACGACTAAGAATCATTTGCCATTGTTTTTGTCACAAATCACTTGTTGCATGCATAAAATGCGGTTCCGTATGCATTTTCTATTTAAAAATTTAATTTTATGCAATTTAATTTTGTTAATAGCCTGTATAAAATGTTCTTCCGTCCGATAATATACGTAGGTGTATAAAAACATATTACAATGTAAGTTTCATAATTCGTCTGCCCTTAAATATTTTTTTCAAATATTTCTATAGTTATTTTGCAAGGATTGAACTTTAAATTTAAACTAAAAGTTCACCCCGAGTATTGCTTAAAATAATGTCAACAGATAAAATTAGTTCGACCAGATTTTGATGATACTATTATTAAAAAGTACCCTTCAAAATTTTACAATGGTTCTTCTCTATATGAAAATAAATGTGCCGCCAATGAGCCCCAATCTTAACCAAGTGCACATTATAAGTAAACATAATCCAATTTCTTATTACAAAGACCCGGTAAGTTTTTTTCAATCTTTATTTTCACTTGTAGCAATCTATGAAAGCAATCGTTCTAAAATAATCGCATTTAATTATGAAGAACTAATCTAGCAATGTCTTGTCAGAGACATGACACCCGTTTCATACATTATAGTTCACACCTTATACAAACACACACTTACACGCACACATAAACACAGACACATACACACACACACACACGAACACACTCGCGCACATAATTATTAACACACGTAACTCGGGTTATCAACATAAAAAAATCACATCTAATAAAGCACTGCTCTTTTTACATTGTTCCCTTTTCGCAAATTAAATAAATATAAACTCAAACAATGACGTCAAGTCATTTAATATTTTACGACGCGAAACACCACACGCTCTGTTAATCTCGAAACCAAAATTATTTTAACTTTACGTCTATATTTTCAATTTTTAAAAAAATCACGAGTTACCCCGCATAAGGGCTTACTCTGACTGACGGATGCGCTTAGACGCAATATATACGATTAAATGTTTAAGCCATAACACTTCAAAGTGACTCTAAAATTGACATTTCTGTAAAATAGTGTGTGTCTTCTAACCTCGATTTTGATTTGACAATTAGCTCAATAATGTAACCCAGGAATACATTTTAAATAATTGTGAACTGCTAACTTTCAAACAGAAAGTAGAATAAAAAGAATAATTAAAAAAAACTACAGAATACTTCCGGGCTAATGTTGACGTATCTACCTGTGTTGGGACTTCAATGCCGTAGAAATGGTATATTTTAACCGGGCATGAATTAGATTAAAAAAGAAGCAGCACTAAATTTGTTTTAAAAAAAGAACTTAACTTCGTAAATAATTTTTTATTAGCTGTTCCAACCGAATGTAGGTATCATTCTTATATACTTATTTTGAAAATGTTTAATTTGATGTGAGATTTGAAGGATTTTTAATACAAAAATAAGTTAATAATTGAAACAAAATATTTAAACGTTGTTTAATATGTGTACATATTTTTTTTGAAAAAAAAATACAGACAAGGATCAAGTTGTCCTCACACTTAATACATCTAGTGTAACTATGGGAACGTGTGAGTGTATGGTATGGCATGAGTATTCTTGTAAGCAAAATAGAATAAGAGTTGAATTTAAGGGTAAGTTGTAATTAATTTTTGTGACACTTAATTCTTAGAGTATCTTATTTCCTTCCATTTACTGTGTAGTTAATATTTTAAATTACTCTTGAAAACTTAAATTTCATCAATTAAAATATTAATAAAAAAGACAAGTAGATTGTTTTCTGCTTTGCTAGAAACAAAAGAGAAACTATTTCACAAAAGTATTGCCATAGTAATATAAACCTAAATTTTAACATAATTACCTTATTTTTCGACTAGGCTTGCAAGGCAATTTTATAAATGCAGAATAAATACTAGAAATATAGTCCGTTACACATAAAACATTAAGCAATATTTAAATTGTAATACCAGGTATTATTTAATATGTTTAAAATTTTACATTTAACAAATAGCGATTGCATTTTTTATAAGCAATAAACCCTATGTGTCAATTTTTTAAAGATTGAACTTGTTTTCTTTTAATGCCTGTTGTATTTAAAATAGAAAAACTAATTTTTCCAGCGCTATGAACAGATACAGTTTCTGTTTATCGCGCAAAGTTTAAAAATTGCATATTTGCCACCTCATTATTCTAATTCCTATTGATCTAATTTGCATAATTTCCACTGTCCTTCCTTCATTGTTATATTTGTGTATTATTTTTAAGATATGCACAATCTATTTTAAATGCTTTTCATCTTATGCAGTCACTTTTTCTTTGGTATGTTAGAATTCAGATTATCATGTAAAACAAAAAGTGTAATAAGAATGCATAGGATCCCTTCCCGACACAATCATTTATACAGTATTAAAATTTACATCCAAGAAACTTTTGATCTCATTGAAATATTGATACCATAGGATAATGTAATGAGAATTTGGCTTTATATGTAGTATTTTGATTCATCATTCTAAAAAATATAAGATACATTTTTATTAAAATGTGTAAGGAGAAAATTGTGGTTCAGAAAAAAATTAGAATACGAGCCTTACTAATAGAATTCAATGTGCAATATATTTCAATGGATTGCTTTCAGTCTTAGAAAATGCTGGCCAGAATTTCGAAAGTATCTACTTAGGAGTTGGTGTCATTGCTGGAAGTATTGTAATAATTATCGCATTACTTCTCATGGCTACCAAATTACGTAAGTATTTTTCTTTTCTGTTCAAAAATAGAAGTAAATTGCAAACTTTCCAATCTTTTCCTAAATTAACGTTCTTTATGTGCTTTTATAATATTAAGTCAAGGTAATAAATATTTTTTTTTATGTTTCACTTTTAGATAAACATTTTCTTCAAATGAATTCAAGGTATGGATACTTTTTAAAAAAATACCTTAACTCAATTAATTAATAGTATTTAATCGCATATAATTAGAGCAATAAATCAAATAATATATATTTATTAGGGCTGTTAACGATTTATTTAAATTTAATTGTTAACTTTTGAATAATTAACGATTAATAATTAAACGTTAATTTCGATTAAAGCAAAAAAATAATTTTATGATGACATAAGTAACACTTACTAAACGTTCTTGTTGAAAATCTAAATAACAATGGAATGTCTCCTTTATATGTCATCTTTTAACCAACTACGCAAAAAGACAAATGTGTTGAAATTATTTGGTTCAAGTGATGAGCGGGTCTAATTGACAATAAAACCAGCCGAGCTGAACAATCATTTACATGGAACTGAGGTAACGGGTATGCACAAAACGGTCTTGGCAAGGAATGACATTATCGGATATTGGTGTTTATTAAGTTTCCACCATTTTAGAGGGTAATGGATTCAGGAAATTTCATCTCCATTTTGTAACGCAGTAATTCATCAGAAGAGCTGTCGTCATTTTCTGTCTCGGAGTCAGACTCCATTACTCCCATTAGCTTAATACGCTTTTCATTTGGTTTGACAAGTAGGTGAAGTTTTAGAACCATGGTAGGAAAACTTTATCAATATTTTGAACATTCCCGTCAGTCAATAGTTTAAAACCAAAATGTTCGTGTTATCGTCAGAAAATTTATTATTTATCGGCCGATATTTTTTTATATATTTTTTTACTTTTTGACTTCCAATAATTTTTAAGTGATGGGTCGATTAATTGTTAAAAAATAATCGAATCGTTGCAATTTTTAATGATTAATCGATAAATTAATCGTTAATTTTTGTCTGCCCTAATATTTATACATATCTATATTATTAGCTGAACCGTTGGGCATTGCAAACGATTTCAGAAAGAAAAAAAAAGTTAAAGAAACCAACGCGTGATAATTTTATACAAAATATGCCAGAAGCCTTCAAGAAAGTGCAATAAAAAACCTTCCCAAAGTTTCATTGCGATCGATTGAACAATATATTATTTTTAAAGCTTGTACCCAACCCAAAAGTTCTAAAGGCCCATAAACTGCAATCTGCATAATGATGAATAAGTGTGTTAATATTTTTAATGATCTAGGTAACTGAAATTAGAAAATCATATTAAAAAAATTAAAACGTTTTGGGGCCATCTTCCCCGAAGGAATGGAAAAGAAGTGTTCAGTGCACTTTAATATGAGCTGACAAGTATATATGTACCAAGTTTTGTACTAAACTAAATTTTCATTTACTAAATAGCCAAAGTTTAAAATAATCCTTATATATTTCATATATAGAAAAAAATCATTGCCTTCAATGAGTGGTACCTTTTTTTAATCGGCACAAAACATTTGAGGCAGTGTAGTCAACAGCTTCCAAAAGCTTCATGCCGATCGGATGAGTGATGCCGGTAGCTAATGCCTAATATATTCGTTTTAAAGCTTATTTTAGAAAAAATGGCATTAAGGGCTCCAGGGCAAAAACTAAACAGGAGGACAAAGCTCTATACAACATTCTATAAGGTCAATAATGAAGATATGTCTGTATATAAGTATGTATGTATGTATATATGTATGCATTTCTGTACGTATGTATATGTATGGCATCCATCCGTCCTCTAATGGCGATGGCGTTGACTGCTGCTCTTCTTTCCCCCATTTTCTCCTGGCCCTCCTTTCTTATTTCCTAGTTGTGAGAGTGGCTTCCGCAGCTTGATTGCCCTCACACACCTGGATCGCCAGAGGGTGCGCTCCTCAGCAATGGTTTACAACGCTTTATTGCTGATGTGTGCCAGTAACATGCCTTTCTTGCAGACGTCCTTGTAGCACAGGCAGGGGTGACGTTTTAACCTCACTCCAGTCGCCAGATCACCGTAAAGCAGGGCTCTTGGAATGCACTCCGAGCCCATCCTGTGGACATGGCCCAACTACCGCAGGCGCTTCACACTCAGCATGGAATGCAAACTTAACATATCACTCCTCCTGAGTCCCTCAACATTTGTGTTTTTATCCTGCCACTTGATGTTTAGGATCCTACGCAAGCATTGAAGTAAAAACGGCTAGGCCACTAAATTTTCTTAGCGTTTGTCGCCTAGCACTCGCTGCGGTAAAGGGGTGTGCTGAGCACGCTGGGCTTGTACAAAGTGATTTTCGTCCTATCAGTGGGCTGCCATTGTTCCACGCTTTTTGATTTAGCATTGCCATTAACAATGTGGCCTTACCGATTCTGGTTTCTATTTCCTTTTCCAGGGCGAGAGTGCTTGTGATGTAACTGCTATGGCAGGTGAAATCCTCGACATCATCCAAAGTGTTTCACTCAAAGGAGATTGCTAAGAGGCAGTCTGTGCCTTGCCTCATAATATTGGTCTTTTTGAGGCTTATCAATAGGTTGAATTCCTTGAATGCCTATGAGAATTTATTGACCAGTTGTTGGAGTCCTATATCTGAATGTGACGTCAAAGCTGCGTCATCCGCGAAGAGCAACTCTCAGATTAATACAGTTTCCACCTTGCTCCTCACATGGAGCCGACTAATGTTACATAGGCTTCCATCCACCCTGGTATGAATATTTTCACCTTTGGAACATGCCTGTGTTCTCCAAACAAGCAGTTTCCACATCGCCAACTGTGAAACGGATCACTGCCTGTTTGCAAGTAGAATTACATTAGTACCACAGAAACAGCGTTAATCTAGGATCAAGGATAAAACTCACATAAATACATGTCATATTAACTGCTCTGATATCAGGGAAAAACTTAACTTTAAGCTTGAGACATCTCTTCAATTCAATACCATGTACAAAGACGCCCCCAATACTCATTATGCAATAGTGGTACTAACATAATATATTTTTGCAATATAGCTCCACCTATGCGACACCATATACAACACCTCCAATGCCGTCCTTGGGAAGATGGAAAAAAATGCAGATTTGTTTGAGGCCCACTGGGATACAATGAAGCCCGTGACGGAGACAAAAAGAAAATACATTTGTTTAAAAAGCTGCTCCAGGCTTTGCACGCTGCAATGTCTTAGAAATGCCAGAAACACAACCCTTAAGATTTCATCTTTTTGCGCCAACACATATCGGGTGGACTTCTGTATAAGCATTAACTATTCTGCCGATCAGGAAAAAAAATGTACGAATAGATAAAAAAGGTCAATGGACTCTCAAGTCAACTCCACTAAAGTCAAAGACAGGAGAGATGATCACAGAACAAGGCCAGCAGATGCAGCGCTGGACTAAGTACTGCCTAGAGCTCTATGGAACACATAATGTCGTATCTAACTCTGCCCTAGAGAGAATCCAAGATCTACCAGTTCTAGATCAGCTTGATGCGCCACCGTCAATAGAGGAGCTTAGCAAGTCAATGGATCATCTCAATAATAGGAAGACTACAGGTAACGAAGGCATTCCTGAAGGTAAGCCAGCCTTACTGAAGCCTCTGCACGAGCTCATATGCGATGTTTGAGAACATGGCATATCCCACATGATATGCGTGATGCCGAAATAGTTACACTTTACAAAAACGAAGGTGATCTCAGCAATTGCAAAAAATATTGAGGCATATCCCTCCTGGGTATTGTAGGAAAGGGCATTACCAGAGTGGTCCTTGCACGCCAGCAATGTCCGACACACTACGTCTACCCGGAATCTCAATGCGGTTTTTGAGCTGGCCGGTCAACCATGGACAGGATTTTCTTACTCCGCCATCTGCACGAGAAATGTCGGGAACAACTGAAAGCACTCTTAACCGTCTTCAAAGATTTAACAAATGCATTTGACCTAGTCAGCCGCAAGGATCTGTTCTGTATACTAGAAAAATTAGAATGTCCCCTGCGGCCTCTCAAAATCATGATGGAGATAATTGTCATTATTATTAAAGATCAATTAAATTTAAAAACAAAAAGTTAATTAAGACTTAATTATGTTTTAGAAAAATATTTGGGGCCTCAAACCCCGAAATAAGGACATTGGAAGTTCAATTCCCCAAAATATATTATTATAGGCCATCACATGTTTATAAATTACGTTTGGTCAAGAGTCATCCATTAGCCCAGTAGCAAATGTTTAGCATACTTTTTAAATAGCATATATACAGAAGAACATACCCCCAACTCCCTTTAAGTTTTATATTCACTTTTTATGTTAAAAACTTATGCCAAAATCCCAACTTTTCATACCAATCGGATTAAGATATAAGAAAACATGACATTAAGAGCCACGGGGTCCTATCGGTGCAAGATGTAGAGTTCAAAACACCTGTTCATTTCAATGAGGACCAAATGGATATATATTTATCTATATTTATCCTGATCCTGTAAAATTAAATGGGGAAAATATATATCACCTTTTATGTAAAAAAGATTTGGGCCCCCTGGCCCCGAAGAAGTGAAGATTATGAGTTCAATGCCCAATGTCCAATAGCTTTTAAATATGTGCTATGAAGCTGTATTTACAAATATTGGTCAAGACTATGGATACCGGATTTTGACTCCGGCAAATCCTGAATCTGACCATTTATACAAATCCGGCTCGGGCAATATTTCACTTCATAAATCCGGCTAAACCCGGAACAGGCCTAATATATATATATATATATATATATATATATATATATATATATATATATATATATATATATATATATATGTACATATACATACATATATATATATATATATATATATATATGTACATATACATATATATATATATATATATATATATATATATATATATATATAATGGCTCTGGCTCCAACTAATCCAGAATCAGGCCATTTTTTAAAATGCGCCTTGGGTTCCAGTCAGATTTCACTTCACAAATCCGGCCAAAAAAGGGCTCTGGAAGGATTTCAAAAATTTTAATTTGGTACAGCCTTAGTAAAGACCCATCCATTTAACCAAGAGTTAACACTTAAACTAATTAAAACCATTTCCCTTGGGAGAAATTGCGTTTATTTGAAATGTCTTCCTTATCTTTTCGAGCTTTGAACAGCAACTCCTCCAGGACCATACCAGATAGAGGGTTCGTGTCTGTTCCACATATGTTAAGGATGTCCCTGTAACTGGTTTTACTTATTAATGTAACTTGTAGGCGTTCTCTCAATACAAAACATTGTACACAATAATCCTCTGAAGAACTTGTTTAAATAAAAAAAAACTTTAATATGTATACTATGTACATAACATATAATTTGAGGTTATACAACGTGGAATACACTGGCACACATCTGCCATGACACCAGCCAACTCTAACACTGATCTTCCAACCTCTTTAGCCAATGGGAAGCACTCACGTGACCTCTCCGTCATCCATCATGTGATTCACTCGTGACATTCACCCCCATCCTTCAAAATAAAATGTTTATGAAATACAACATTTTTGGTCTTAATAAAATCAAATCAATCTATATATATATTCAAATTTTAAAATATTTATCATCAAATGACATTCATTGCCTTACACACAACATCTAGACATAAAATCAAGAGAAAAAAATCTGTAGGACTTCAACAGTCTACCTGTACTGAAAAAATGAAACTGAAATCTTTAAACACATCTGTAATTTTGTGTAATTAAAATACTTTTAACAATTAATATTATTAAAATTAACTAATAATCCAGTGGAATTTAAACACTGTTCCATGTCTATTATTCACTCGATAAAAATGCTAATATTAATACAGTCTCTGGTTTTATCATTTATGTATTCACAGAATGTCTTTTTAATACAGTTTCTGGTTTTACCATTGAGGAATTCACAGATTGTCTTTATTTATTGTCATTCTGCTTAATATGTTTGCAACCACATTGTCCTTTCCCTTCACAGGTTTAATGTCAAATTTGTAGTCGGCTAATAGCATAGCCCATCTGTTTACTTTTGCGTTGCTGATTTTCTTCTTGTTGAATGCCACAAGTGGTTTGTGGTCTGTTAGAAGAGTGAATGTTCTACTTAGAAGGTAATTTTGAAGTTTTTGTAGAGCCCACAATATGGCTAAACATTCTCTCTCCATGGTACTGTAGTTACACTCTGTTTTGGTCAAATTTCTGCTAAGATACTGTATAGGATGTAGGATACCATCATGTTCTTGCATGACGCACGCTCCTAATGCAATGGACGATGCATCAGTAGAAACAATGAAAGGTTTGTCCCATTGAGGTGTAATCAAGATGGGTTTCTTCCTAAATGCTTCCTGAATGTTCTCTAATGCGTTGAGGCAATCTCCTGAAAACTGAAATTTTTGCATAACTGTGGTTCTTGTAACTTCTGTTAGTGTGTGAACAATTTCTGCATAATTTGCAATGAAAGGTCTGTAAAAGTTACATAGTCCCAGCAGGGCTTGCACTTGTTTCTTAGATTTTGGAACTGACAGGTTGAAGATCTTGTTTTCATTCTCGTCAGTAGGAGTGACTGCACCACCTCCTATTCTGTATCCCAAAAAATCTATATACTTCTTTCCAATGTTGATCTTTTCTGGTGAGATTGTCACATTATGTTTCTTGAGTCTATCCAGTACAGCTTCAAGTGTATGGATATGTGTTTCCCAATCTATAGTGTGGATACATATATCGTCTACGTAATGTACCCCATTTGGAATGCCTTGTAACATCACTTTCATAAATCTGCTAAAAAGCTGTACTGTTTACTAATCCAAATGGCATCACTAACCATTCATATACTTCATCCATGGCTATAAATGCAGTATATTTGACAGAATCAGGATCCAAATTTATCTGCCAAAAACCTCTGTTTAAGTCAAATTGAATATTCTGGAATTACCAATTCTGTCTATAATGTCTCTTGGGTCTCCAATAGGTTCATGGTCCAATTTTGTAATAGTATTCAATTGTATGTAATCACAGCATAGTCGAATCTTTCCATTCTTCTTTTTAACTATGACCATTGGTGAGGTATAGTTAGCTTCAACTGCTTTTCGTATTTTGTTTTCTTTGAGTAGGTAATCAATTTCTTGTTTTACTGTGTCTCTATATGCCATTGGAATAGGGTATGCTTTAGTCTTAAAAGGTTCATGTTCTAATACTTGTATCTTATGAGTCACAATTTTTGTGTTTCCTGTTTCTTTTGTTATGACACCTTTGTATTTTTGAAAAATGTTCATCACTCTGTGTTTCATATTATCTGGTATGTCAGATGATATTTTTTCACTGTCAGGACTGTTCTATTTCATTGTATTGTCATTTTCATCATTTTCTTTGCTGATGATATTTACGGTTTGTTTTTCTTCTTTAATGTCACCATATGCTCTTAGTTTATCAATCTGTAGTTTTTTCACATGTCCTTTGATATTGACACTATATGTGACATCACTAAGTTTCTCTTCAATGTTGTATGGACCTTCCCATGTGATTTTATTATTTACATTTGGTAACAATACTAAGACTTGTTGTTCAGTCTCAAATGTTCTTAAATGTCTGTGTTTATTTTTGATTTCTCTATGTCTTGTACTCTATTTGATAAGTCTTTGTTTTGCTGTTTCAATACTGTAAAGTATTTTATCTCTAGTATCTGACATCAGCTGATATCTGTACTGTATGGCATCTTGTTTGCTTATAAGCCTTTCTTTGAAATTCTTCAAAGGACTTTCAGGGTTTTGACTAAACATTAACTCAAAAGCACTAAAACCTGTGCTTTCATGCTTGCAGCTGTTGTATGCAAATAGTACTAAAGGTAAATATGCATGCCATCTTTCTTCATGGTCTGCTGTAACCTTTAATAGTATATTCTTGATAGTTTTGTTTAGTCTTTCAATCACTCCATTTGATTGCGGATGGTAAATTGTGCCGTGCACTTGTGTAATATTTAACATTTTCATAATAGCTTGTGTCATCTGACCCTTGAATTGGCTGCCATTGTCTGAAAGATGGGTTTGAGGAAAACAATATCTGCTGAAAACATTGAGTAATTCATTGCATATACTTTCTGAATCTATTCGCTTCAGTGGAATAGCTTCACCCCATCTGGTGGCTATGTCCACTATGGTTAGAGCATACATATGTTTCTTCTTTGACATCTTTTTGAATGGTCCTATTAGGTCTATGGCAATTTTCTCGAATAAGAAGTTTGCCTTGTCAGATGATTGTATGGGCGCTGTGTGTCTCCCATCTTTGGGATTATGTCGTAGACACACTGTACATCCCTTGATGTATTCTTTTATCTGCGTTGCCATTTTAGGCCAGTAAAAGTTTTCTGCTATTGTAGCAATTGTTTTCTTGGCGCCCTTATGTCCACCTAAAGGACTGTCATGTGTCATTTTAATAACGGTTTCCTGTAACTTTTTAGGAAGAACCACTCTTTTACACGTACCTGCTTGTGCAATGTTTATTAATATGCCTTTATCTAGCTTGTAATTTTTTTGTTGTGGCCTGTTTCATTGTCTTTGATAAGTTTCATTTTTATTTCCATGATTTTGTTATCTTCTTCTTGTAGTTGTTTGAACTCTTGTTTGGACATCAGTTGGCTTGCTATTTCAAGTTTCTCATCAACTTCAATGTCTATGTTCTCTTTTCTTTTTGTGGTGGCTCTGGTTTGTACAGCAGCACATAATTGATAGCTGTTGTCACACCAAGCTTTGAATACTTCATCAGAATTGTCTACAACACCTTCAATATTGCCTATGATGAGATCACAAATGGCATCTTGCAAAACTCTAGCTCGGACTTCACCTTGAAACCAGGGTGAGTTGATGGTAAGAGTAGCAGTTGGACACTCTCTTTGTGCCATCAGCCATTATTAGTGTGTCTTTTTGCCCATCATATTATTCTTCTTCCACGATCCTACTATGGACCACAATCGTTGTGCATCCAGAGTCACGAAGACACATACATTTTCTATCGTTGATGTAAATTGGGTAGAATTTCAGCGTTCAATGATCCTTTATAGTGGCCACAGTATTACTAGGTTTTGATTCTTCTTGTTTCATTTTTCCTTTATCATCTGCATCTTGGTAGTCATTCCTTCTCCATGGCTGATCATAATTTCTGTATCCGGAGTCATGATTATATCTGCCTCTCCATGATCTTCTACTTTTGCTTTCAAAATGACATTGTCTTGATCTTTCTTCTGTTTTCTTTCTTATAGGTCTGCCATTAGGTGACACACTATTTGGTTGTTGTTTATTGTGGTAACACTGCTTCGCCATATGTCCTGGCTTGTTACAGTACCAGCAAATAGTTTGTCTGTTGCCTTGGTTTTGCAGACTCTGGTTTCTCATTCCTTGTCTTTTTTCTTGGTTTTTAATTTGTATTGCTTCAAAGATATCTTGTCTCTTATCCATTTCCACATTTGTATGAGAGTCTTTGAATGTGCCTAATGCATTTGTTAGTTCTGCTTGAGTACGAACTTTCTTATCAGTTAAATATGTGAATAGAGCTGGTGCTGCATTTTCTAAGAACTTGTCAATTAACACCATGTCTAGTATGGCCTTTGGATCACTTGTATCTATTGCTTTAAGTTCCAGCCATTTTGTTAATTTAACTTGTGATTCATGCACTATGATCTGTGGATCTTTGTCCATCTTGATTCTCATTTCATGAAATTCTTTTCTATAATCATTTTATGTCTTTCCGAAATGACATAGAAGTGCCTTTTTGACATTGTTATATATGTTTTTGTCTTCTTTGGCTATACTGTTGTAAGCTTAAAATGAATCTCCAGTTAGTTGAATCATTAGTTGTGCTGGCCAATCTTCTTCATCATAACCTTTCATAGCCATTATGGATTCAAAATAATCCAGATAAACATCAATTTTTTCTTTCTGGCTATCATATTTTCTAACTTTGATACTGTCCTTCGGTGCTGACTTTCTATTTGTGTCATTACCAGGATTGAGGCCTCTACTCTCTAGCTCAATTTGTAGTTTTAAGTTGTCATTTTTAATTTGTTCAAGTTCTCTTCTTGCTGCTCTTTCTTCTCTTTCAATGATTTGTCTTTGCCTCTCTTTTTCATCAGCCTATTTTTGCTTTTGCCTCTCTTTTTCTTCAGAAATTCTTTTATTTTCTTTTTCTTAAGCTTTTCTTAGTTTTTCTTTGTCTTCAGCTATTTTTACTTTTTCTTCAAGTCTTTCAATTCTTTTCCACTTAAGCCAAATTTTTCTGCTATGGCAGTGAATTCTTTGTAGTAATCCATGTTTTGTTATATGGAATAATATGAGTCAAGTAATTCGGTAAGGAACGTAGGTATTTATTTATTTAGGTAAAAATCCTCTAAATAAAAAAAAATATTGGTTTCAAAATGTTAAGTCCAAACAAGTGACACATCTAAACCACGAAATTTAGTTTTGACAAGATGAGGCAACAAAGCATCCTCACGCGGGATCTTAAGTATACTTTATATATACGCTCCCTCAGATTGACAAAACACATCCGATGGTCCGAAGTTTTGAGAAAAATAAGTCACTTAGTCATATTTTTAATTTTCGAACTTTAGGGTAGTTTTTCGACAATTTAGTTCACTCCATTACTCCAAAATAGCAATTATTACACTTTTCAAACAATGAATGAATACGAATTCCGTTCCTTGATTTAAAATTCACACTAACACTGTTGTTAATAGTCCATAGCTTTTCTAGTTCAAGGTTATGGTTAGAAATATTTCCTTGAATCAACTAGTTTGTTATGCTTGTCGACGTAACGACCTACCAGCTCTCGGTAGTGTGTGTACTGTAGTACACTATTAGGCTTGAACTGTGTTGACTGTGTAACCGTATGATTAGGACTTGTGTGACCCAGTTTTACACAGCGCACGAAGTGGTCACGTGCGTTTAAGCCGCCATCTTGAAGTATTCTTGTATCAAATATTTCATTGAACCACAAACGTTTATTCACAGTTGCTTACGAACTTGAATATTCAAAAATAATGATGGCTCACAATATTTCTTCTTTTAATGAGTAGTTTCCTTTTTGAAATACACAATACTGGTGACTTCCATGATCCTCACTTTCTGTATGTTGTTCGCTTAGGGCTAATGGTAATCTCAATCTCTTTTACTTTTACACCAATGTAACTGGTTTTACTTATTAATGTAACTTGTAGGCGTTCTCTCAATACAAAACATTGTACACAATAATCCTCTGAAGAACTTGTTTCAATAAAACAACTTTAATATGTATACTATGTACATAACATATAATTTGAGGTTATACAACGTGGAATACACTGGCACACATCTGCCATGACACCAGCCAACTCTAACACTGATCTTCCAAAATCTTTAGCCAATGGGAAGCACTCTTTTTCCCGCGCTTTCACTCACGTGACCTCCCTGTCATCCATCATGTGATTCACACGTGACAGTCCCAAGGATGTGCACGGGCAAAAAAAAATACCGAAAAGGTTTACTGGATTTCCTGTAAAATAAAAAAAAACC
Organism: Ampullaceana balthica; assembly: GCA_944989445.1. Taxonomy (NCBI): domain Eukaryota; kingdom Metazoa; phylum Mollusca; class Gastropoda; family Lymnaeidae; genus Ampullaceana; species Ampullaceana balthica. The sequence goes on along the minus strand of CALYLW010001028.1, from coordinate 43,236 downwards.
GAAAAATATCAGTATTTTGTCAATTTCTTGCCAACCATAACATCTATCGGGGTGAAACAAACGCCAGACGATAGCTTATAATATTTAGAACAATGTTGGAGTAGGAATTTTAAAAAAAAATCTTTTCTTTCGATGCTCGTAATTGTAGCAGCAATTTGTAGATAGCAATTGTTTGGTTAGTTTCAGAATTATTGATTTGAAATGACTTTTTATGTATTCTAGAACGATATTTAACGGGGTTTTCCCACTTTGTGAATGCTAATGTTAGACTGTTGCGTGGTGCGCATTATATTTACACATTCTTGATGTGACTCTAGAATGAGCTCCCTTGAATAAAAATATCGGAAATTGTTTGTTTAAATGCTCATTCGAGTTTTTATTACTTGTTTTTTTATAGCTCATAATAGCAAAAAGCTATATTTGGCACCCCGGTCCCCCATGATGATACATTTTTAAATAAAGATTGCCAGTTATCATTCCAAAAGTTTACTCAACAATCTCCAAAAGTTTCACTGTTATCGGATGAATGATTTGTTAAGCAATCAAGGACACACACTCATACATATATATTTACGTATGAATTTCGATGTATCTGTCCGTTCTGCCTTACAACACCACAAATCTGTGTATATAAATACGTGACGGCCTATTTCAATGTATTAAGAACATTGAACTCCTAGTGTCAATTAATTTTGGGCCACTGCCTAAATCTTTTATTCCCCGTAAACTTATATATTCAACATTCGATTTTACACGATCTTCAGAAATAATTAACACACAAATCCATGATTATCCAGACTGCAATCTACAGGAGAATTGAAATTTTCATCTTGCACCGATTTCGCATGCGAGCCGAGAATGCTGCTATATATCAGCGTTTCTGATATAAGCTTTATAAATATTACTCTGTTCAACCGTTTGCCGTTATGTACTTTATAGAAAAAATAATAATAAATAATACATAAAGTCTAATTTAATATAGTAATGAACTTTTCTTTTTCTTAGGGAATTGGCTGAAAAACTAGGTAAGTGCTATACAAGGAAGATAATTTGTTAACATTATAAATTAAAAGAAAAACTTGGTACGCATCTAGATTTATAAACTAGTATGTTGTTACATTTTTTAAAAAATAAATTTTTTGAATATTTATGATATGACAACTTTAATTCTTACGTTCTTAATGTGTTTGATGTAAAAGTTATTATAACTTGAAAATGTTTAAAACATATTTACCTTCTTACTTAAATTTAAAGATAAATCACGAAATATGAGTAACGTATTATGCTAAACTAGATATGACCCGCGGCGTAGCATACGCAGCAGACTTGACAATAGATATTCAAATAAAGGGGGAAAGAACAAAAAAAAACAACAGCAGCACCAAAAATTAGAACAACGGGAGTAAACGTTGGGGGGACCTCCGATCAAAGCAAGCATTGTTAGTCTCGAGACATGCGCACTGCGGATGAGCTTCCTGCCTCCCCCACCTTTCACAACCTTTTCTCAACAACCATAAACTATGATTGGTGGATTCTAGCGAGTGTCACACGCCATGCATATTTGCTTGCGTCTTGTGCTTGGGCTTGTCCTAATTTCTGGTGAATTATAAATATAAGTGGAATACACAGTTGTTGCAATGAATTAAGTTCTAACCGCTTGTCTCAATAACATCTATTAAATGAGTCGGGAGTTATGATATGTTTTTCAAAGGCGTCCTTTAAATATTACGACAAATTATTTATTTACGAGACATATTTTTGAAAATGGATATGTTTTCTTTAAGAAAACAGTCGTATTAATTACCAGACTGTCAAAGACGCTATCTATAATAGTAAGATAGGTTTAACAGGCATTTTCTTCGTTAGTAAATATTAGAAACATGTGATTTGAACATAACTATTTGGTATATTAAATTAACATTCACCGAAATTATAGCCCACAGTATAACAACCACAGCATAACCTTTGGTTTTGGAGACACTTACGCTTCAAACATTACTGTCCGAGTGACTAAAAAAACATAAAAATATCAACATACAGAGAAGTCGTTGTGGCTTTTGAACATGCATTTTTATTAAAAATCATTGCGAAATAAAATGTTCTTATGATTTGCAATTTAAACGATACAATTCTATTAGCTGAGTTTAACATAGTACATATTAAATGAAAATATAATAGTTACACTTTAATAATGATTCATGAAAATTTTAATTTGGATTCATTATATTCCTGTATTTAATCACCATACATATGCTTTTGCAGTCAACAATAATGAATTATACTTTATGAAAGAAGGTAAATCATTTTATTTTTTAAATTTTTTATATATTTGTGCTTTATGCTTTTTAAATGACTATTAAATAAAAAAATTATTTAATAAAGCAAGAGATCACACAGAGTTCTAAAATATTATATACATTTTTAAACGTTACTATATTTATATATAGTTTAAATAATTTAAAAATGTTATAGCTCATCTCCTGTTTTTATTTATTTATTTATTTTTTTAAAATCTCAATTGAAAATAAATTTATATGATTTAACTTTTATTCTTTCTTTTTCTTTTAATGCTGAAAAAAAGAAAGAATATTTTTTATTAACATTTAAAGTTCATTAAAACCGTACAACTATGAGTTCCTTAACAATAAATGACAATGTTAATTTTTATTTTAACTTATAATAAATTATACACAACGTTTTTTTTTATAAATTTACTAATTTTTTTTTATTATGAACGAATATATATTACTTTTGAATGACTTACAGAAAATGATAAAATGATCATGATCATGTATCCATCATACACCAATGTTGTCACCACAATGTCATCTGCTACAGAAGTCCCTAAAAAGTAATGTTAAAAGGTAACCAATCTTTCGATGCTTTCATTATTGAAATATTGATTATTTCATTGTTTTAAAATAAAATTAAAATTTATTTAGAAATACATTTTTTAAACGTACTTATTTGAGTGTGTTCTTTAACTCAACCTCGTTTGTTTTCATTTCTTAAGAAAGTTCACTCTTAAAATGAATTTGCTTCTTAATATTATTAATGTTGTCTTTTTTAAAAATATAATTGCACTATTTTATTTATTTTATCTACTTAAAATTATTATTACAATAATATCGTTAGTATTTTATTTAAATATCAGAAAAAGTACTATTTAAAAAATTTGTAATTCCTATTGACAGTGTTTATATTTTAACTTTTTACAAAGAAATTGCAAATTTTGATAAATAAATAAATAAAAATATTCTGTACTTAAAATACTATTATCATCTTATCCATTGAAATCAAAGCTACACATTTTTGTAAACATCAGTATTACCTTTAGTGTAATTTTCATCACATAAACAGAATTTAATTGCATTCACCATTTCATAAATCCTACAGTAGCTTTTCTCTATGGTTTACTTTTAAATTGATCATGTGAATTAAAGATTCGACTTATATCATTTACTATGTTATATTCCCAAGGGATCAACATAAAATAACAACACCTTTTAGAAGTCTTCGACCAACGTCCAAATTCAGCTGAGATGTGTATGTGCCATTTTAAATATCATTACAATACTTTTAATAGGATAACACATTTAATCTACCATATTTTCTTGATGTTTTTACGCATTGCGTTTCTATATGTTCCCAGCAAAAAGCAAAAACGTTCGAAATAACTTCAAAGTTTATACATTTAAATAAATTTTACACGATACATATAATCTGTTCAAATTTTTATTTTTTACCACTTTATTATTGTATTACAAATTTAATATACCATAATAATTAAAAATCAAATAAATTTGTTTTAAATTCTATATAATTTCTTTCCTATATATGTAAGTGTAAATATTATTTAAATTAATGTTTTTATTTTCCATCTATTTTAACTTTTGAATATGTGTTATAATTGTGTTTTATAATTTATAATTTGAAAATGTAATAGTAATATCCATATATATATATGTGTTAATCAAATTAGTTACTGTAGGACGAATACTTAGTACACTAACGCTTTATAGCCCATATAAAAAATACGGAATGTCATAGAAAATTTGAATCGATTTTTTTTCGGTGCTGATGGCCCTAATTAAACACGTTTGCAGCAGCTATGTAAAAAATAATCTAAAGATAGCAGTAAACAAACCAGTTTTATTAGATATGTAATAAGAATTAACAATTTGACATATATATCTTTTTTGATACTGTCCGTATTTAAATGTAATATTATTTTAATATAATCGTACAATTCACTTTATTATGATTAATTTTAATTTACCATTTATTTTTTAAAGCCTACTTCAACGGGGGAACTTTAAAAAAAAATCCCCATTATTTGTCACATTAGGAATTAATTGATTTTGTATTTTGCACTTAATTTTGAGCTGATTTTCAATGTTTTTCGAGACCATGGTTTACTTATTAGAATTTTATTTACTTCATTGCTTTATGGTCTTAAATATTCTTAATTTTTTCTTAGAATTTATTTTTTGTCTCAATATATTATATTATATTTATGATATTTTAACCAATTATTTTTCATATTAATTAAGGACATAAATATCATCACATAATAGACTTGGATCCATTTTGAAAACCATATGTTTTATTTATAACTTATTACCCATTTACATTTAATGATAGCAGTCTCTCAATACATATTTATGATAAATTCGGTTAATTTTTTTGTAGTCTCTGAGCTACAAATGAAAATATAGATTGTTGACAAAGGTTAGCAGAAATGTAAGGTTTAGGAAAGAAAATTTCATTTTTTTAAAATTTGATATTGTATTCATTATTGTTTATTCTTATGGGCCGCTGTGGTCTAGCTGTAGCGCGCTGGACTGCCGAACCGAGGCAGAAGAGAGTCACGGGCAAGGCCCCCAGGGCATTGTGCTAGCCATACAATCTCTTGCTCGTTAGTGGTGGCTAAATAAAATTTGTGAATGCTACTTCACTTGCCCTATAGTCCGTCATGGTCTGGAAAGGGGGTTAGTATTGATTATACAAAAAGAGCTATATTTTTCAAAATTTATAAGTATTGCATCCAAACAATTTTATCAAACGGCATTATTTGGGATTGCCATTTGCTAAGTATTTAAACTTCCTAGGAAGCTATAGTCGTTATATGTTTTCTTTTCATCACATGTCTACAATGACAAAAAGTATTAATATATATATATATATATATATATATATATATATATATATATATGTATATAAATACACTCAGTGGTGCTTCGGTATACATCCTTACCAAACGTATTTTTTCCGCGAGAATCTTAGTCATGAAAAAAGCACATAGTTAGTTACTAATTATACATATGTTACGTCATTGTATAAAATAATTGTAATACTGTTAAGTATTAAATTAAATATACAAAAATAGCTTAGACGAAATTTTTGTGTGTTTTTTCTATCAAGATCAAAAACTACTTTTCAGCATGTTCTAAAATCTTTTTTTATTTTTTTAAAATTTTAAATCCCTTAATATTAACTTCACCGTCTTGTCGTCTTGGTCGGGCGGAAAAACAAAAGTAAATAAAACAAACCCGTAAAAACAAAGTTTTTGACTATAAATCCCTTATATATAAGACATAACTAACAGAATTTTTTATTTTCAAACTCTTAACTCAACTTTGCTTCATAACCCTAGGGGGGGGGACTGAGCTCAGAATGCCACGTAAAATTTAAACAAAAGCACGCGGGTACGTCGATGGGTCGCTTCAACGCATCAACTCAAACTCTCACGTGGGAAGAAAACAATAACAAACCGTGAATTTGAATTACATACCTCATATAAGGATAAACTGAAAATGCATTAATTTAATTACGGTACGATCGATCGATCTGAAAATTTGATACGATGCATTGTTAGGTCAGACGGGCCCGTGTGTCAAATTTCAGCTCGATCGGATCACCGTAAGTGGGTCATTTTTTACTTTTGTTTTTCTGCCCGCCCGCCCAAGACAGAGATGACGACAGAAAGAGTCGGCCGCGAAGTTAATATAAGGGATTTAAAAATGACCCGCTTTCCGTGATGCTATCGGACTGAACTTTTGCACATAGACTTTTGTCATCTAACAATGCATTCGTTCAAAATTTCAAAACAATTGAATATACTGTAATTTAATTAATTATTTATTTTTACATTATCTGTATGTAGCATGTACATGTTTATGCTTATCAGTCTTCGGTGGTAATATAATGAACATACATTTATAATATTTTCCCGAGCTGTAAATGTTATCCGAGTCTGTCATGCGTTGCGTATTATATTGAACATAAACAATACTTTTAGTTATGTCTCATATATAAGGGATATTATTGTCAAAAACTTTGTTTTTACGGGTTGTTTAATTTATCAATATCTCTCCCCCCTCCCCACCCTTCCAAAAATTTACCCATTTAAGATCGCATTTGTTGTTTTTTTGACACAATCATAGAAATAGTCTTTCTTGGCATTCGATATGCTGCACCTAAGTCCCGGACATGCAAGTCAATTTCATAACAGTACCGGTGTCACGAAATAAAGTCTCCCCCAAAATAAAGTCTCCCCCCGGAGAGTTTATTTTAAAACAAATTCGCCCCTGGAGACTTTGTTTTAAAATGAAGTCTCCGGAGTCAAAATAAATCCTCCCCTTAATTATGGGAAATGACAAATAATTGTTGTATTAAACTTTATGACTTACAACATAATTTGTATTTATTCCATATGCATTTGTGTATGATTTTTTGGAAATTCAGCAATCATAAGCTTAGTCAGGGGCGTAGCAATTTGCGATCTTAGTGGGTGTATGCCGTATAGACACATATTTCGAGTAGGTTAATTGCCCAGATTTATTAAAAAGAATAACAGACAGATGAACTGAAATACAAAGATGATCAAGTAATACGAGAATGTGACACCGATGACTTTCTTTACGTTTGTGAGAAGCACCTTTGGTTAGGATTTAAACGAAATTTGTGATTTCTATGTGGGCATTATAATTATTTAAAAATATTATGACTGTCTTTTAGAGGCCGTCCATAAAGTACGTCACGCTTCAGAGGGGGATGGGGTGTGACAGTTTGTTACAGGGGGGGGGGTTGTCGGGCCATGAGTTTTATATTAAATTTTAATTATTTAGTTAATAAAATAACGTGATGTACTTTATGGACGGCCCATTACCGGTAGCGTTTACTAAATTTACAGCAGAAATTTAGCAAATCCAACTAGCCAAGCTTTGTAAATTTATAACAATTTTAAAGTTTACTCTTAAAATATAGTAAAAAAACCTCTTTTAAAGGGATTACTTTATGTGTAGCCATCTCAAGAAACACAGCATATGCCAACACTTAGACACACACAAATTAGGTCACGCGTTTAAACAATGAGTGTCGGGGCCTGGGTTTGGAGTCACCCGATACGTTAAATTTATTGTGTAGCCCAGATCACAGTACTGTGGAGATCTGGGTTGAGGTGAAGCGCACGCTTAGTTAGTTTGAGATCCGCGTGCCGCTGAATTAGTTAGGCATAAAGTCAATTACCTTACGGAATCTTAGAGCCCAAGAGACTGAAGGTGTAGCTGAGAGGTGGGCTTTTCATTGATGACATGCGTCTTTGTGTGTGTGAAGGGATTTTCATATCGTTTCCCAAAGATACAACAGCCAAACGTGAACGAAAAGAACGTGGAACGTTGATAACGTTCTAAAACTTTCCTTATTCATTCAATAAGCTTATCACCTACTTCACATTTTTTGTACTTATTTCTTCTGTAGGCTATTTTATTTAATTTTTGAAAATTATTTATGTTTAGTGACTGATAATATTGTAATGTCCTGCAACGAAATATTTGAAATTATAAATATAATTTTAAAGTTTTTATGTTCACTGTGATAAGAAATTATTTTAATATTAAGAAAACATAAGTTCCAGTGACATTTTCACGCACACAAAAACACACACAAACATATATATATTAAAACTAGGGGTGATCTGGCCGGATTTGACCGGATTTATTAAATGAAATTAGGCCAGAGACGGATTTATAAACATGGCCGGTTTCCAGATTTGCCAGAGCCGGAGCTATTATAAATAAATATATATATATATATATATAAATATATATATATATATATACATATATATATATATATATATATATATATTATGGCTTTACCAGCCTGCTGGATTGGACCGGAGTTATGAAGTAAAATTCTGTCAAAGCCAGAGTCGAATTTGTAAAAATGGCCGGAATCCAGATTAGCCGGAGCTGAAATCCGGTAAAACCCTAATTAGTACTGTAATAAAAACGCAAGATCATACATAAACCATGAATAAACCATGGACAAGCATAGGACGCAATAATCTCCGGTAAAGAAGGAGCGTCTGTAATGTATAAAGTATTTTTATATCCATATACATATATGAATGTATGTATGTATGATTGTATGTATGTATGTATGTATGTATGTATGTATGTATGTATGTATGTATGTGTATGTATGTATGTATTTATGTATGTATGAATGTATTTATGTATCTATGTATGTAAGCATGTATGTATGTATGTATGTATGTATGTATGTATGTATGTATGTATGTATGTATGTATGTATGTATGTATGTATGTATTTATGTATGTATGTATGTATGTATTTTGGTATGTATGTATGTATGTATGTATGTATGTATGTATGCATCTATGTATGTATGTATATATGTATATATGTATGTATGTATGTATGTATGTATGCATGTATGTATGTATTTGTGTGTGTGTATGTATGAATGTATGTATGTATGTTTAATATTTCTTTTAATTATATTTGAAAGATAAATTTTGCAATACTAGTTATTTGTAATGAAAGTATTGATAATTTTTTAAAAAGAATCTTTCCTTATTATGCGATTTGCAATTGTAGCTTAATTGTTATCCTCGAAGTATTTTATACCTACTAAAAAGAAAAGAATAACCTGTAGTTGTGATTCTCTTGTGTTAATACTCTTTTTTTTAATCTCCTAAAGCTTTTTAATATTTTAGAATATCTAGCAATATAATATTGTAAAATCAAAGTACATTTAAAAACTTTGTAAAATATGTTAACTGATAGATACAATTTTCTTAATTATTTTTTCTCTTATGGACACATCTTTATATTGGGCTGTCCAGTCCATAATGTTATAATTAGTTTAGACACTCTAGAAAGAGGCGGCATAAATTATACGCAGAAAATTTAATGTTATTCATGATTAAATTAGCAAACGTCTAAATTTTTTTGTAACATCTGTAAAATGCTTTGAAAATTTAATATATTTGTTGTATTTAAAACTGTTATGGCAGTTAAAAATTCAAATTCATAAAGAAAAACAATACATGTGTAAAGTAAAAGATAATTTCACAATCGTGATATGAGATAATCTATTCGTGCATGGTGATGTTATGAAAATAAGGTTCAACAATTGCGCTGTATTTCTGAATGTTTTCAAAATAATTTAATTTTAAAAATCTATGTTTGTGTGTGTGCGCAAACTTTGGACTAAATAAAAGTAACTGAAACTGAAATCACGTTTATTCCGAACAAAGCATTTGTAATATCTAAAACACACACACATATATATATATATTTATATATATATATATATATATGTATATATATATTATATATATATATATATTTAAAAGCATAGTTCTGTCTTAAACAACTTGTAGTTAAGGTTGCGTGGTTATTAGCAGTTTTGTTTTTTACTTCTAGTCATATAAATAGTCTGACACATTAATACTGTAGTGTATAAATGAGTGTGAGAAAAATTTAAATACAAGAAGCTAATTTTTAGTAAATTATTTTATTTTAAAATAGATATTTTGAAAGTAATAAATGTCTCGATATATTTATTAAAGTATTAACTAATTATATATATTATTAGTGTAGCTGTTTCTCTAGAGGCTTCACTAAGGTTTGCGTCACCCAGTGCGGTAAGCTCAATTCGTCACGATTAAACCCATAATCCTCCTCCGAGTCTGCCAGTGCCAAATAACGGGAGCATACTTAATTTTAGATTTTGTTTTACCCCTTGTGATAGTGTCAGCCAGTGCAGTCAGCACCACCAGTAACCCCCCCCCCTCTCCATTGACGCCTCGCCTCTGCGTCTCACAATAACAATGCATAGCCCACAGAGTTTTAAAAAAAAAGAATTTATAATCAGGTCATAAGTTAAACAGGTCAGTGTCGTAGCCCGATTTTTGTTCCCTCCGTGCGGTTACTTAATTGGGTCACTCCCACCCTCCCCCCCCGACTCTAGATAGTAAGAAACGTTCTCATCGTCTGAACACCCGATGCTTGTACAACCTTACTATTTATAGTAACAACACAAACCCATGCCTTCAAAGACATAATCATTGCTTTATGAAACAAAACAACTGCCTTTATACACCCCACAACTGCCTGTGCGTCAATTTGTACAGCGGGAAAAAATCAAGTAATTAATCCATTTTTCAAATTATATCACGCCCCTGAGAAGTGTCAAATGATATGTTCCGCTCCCCCCTCTTATCTCTTTATATCTACGCCACTACAATAAATAGTATTACAGTAAACATGTGTGAATATTATGTCACGCCCCTGAGAGGTGTCAAACGGTATGGTCCGCACCCCCCTCTTATCTCTCTATATCTACGCCACTACAACAAATAGTATTACCGGAAACATATGTGAATATTATGTCACGCCCATGAGAGGTGTCAAACGATATGGTCCACACCCCCCTCTTATCTTTCTATTTCTACGCCACAACAATAAATAGCATTACACTAACACGTGTGAATATTATGTCACGCCCCTGAGAGGTGTCAAACGGTATGGACCACACCCCCTCTTATCTCTATATATCTACGCCACTACAATAAATAGTATTACATTCAACATAATGTGTGAATATTACAGCAATACACAAGTAAGTAGCAAAATATAAAACGACTGTAAGCATGGGTTTCGATGGATTCGTGCTGTCGGCGCTTGGATTGAACTGGAAAATTCGGTTGATGGAAGTAAAAACAATTGACAAGGAAACACAAAAACTTATGCAAAAAGTGACTCAGCACTGGAACATTGTTTAACAAATAATTCTATAATCATTTCAATTGTGCAGTTTCTTGAAGAACGGAATTTACCCCTTCGTGGCACTGTGAATCGATTGTTTCATCCAGAATATGGAAATTTTCCTGGGATTGATTGAATTGTTAGGAAAGTACGATTTCATGCCCAGAAGATAACTTACGACGCATACAAAACGAAGACTTTCATGATCATTACTTGGGCAAAATAATTCAAAATGATATAATTTATATGATCAGTGTAGCCGCCTTGAAAAAAATCTAATTTTCAAAATTCAAAATATCATTCCATCATTTTTTACTGCACATCTGATGCTTGTAACCAAGAGCAAATAACTATGATTTTGCGAATACGCAACACTGTGAGTAGGACAGTAGAAATCAATGAATATTTATTGGGATTCATGTCTTAGATATCGCGGAAGCATACTAAAAAAAAGCTTGAAGGTCTGAATTTATGTTTCCAGAACTGCAGAGGCCAAGGATATGATAATGGAGCAAATATGGAAGGCTGCAATCGTGGTGTACAAAAACGTCTACTTGAATTCAATCCGAAATAATTTTATGTGCCATGTGTATGTCAGAGTCTCAATCTAATTCTTGGAGACATGACCAAATCTTGAGTGTTTGCAATGACACTCTTTGGAGTTTTGCATCAAATTGATGTTTTGTTTGGTGCTTCAACACAGTTTTTGGAGATCATGAAAACTCATTTAAAAAATCTGAGGTAAAGCCTATTTCCGATACACGCTGGGAACACAGGATCGATACTCATAAAGCTGTCGTTATCAAACAGCAGCAGTGTACAATGTCTGGAAGTGTCTGAAAAAGCCAACGATCCAAAAGCAATGACCGACGCAACTGGATTGGCGAAACAACTAAAAAAATCAATTTCTGGTAACTTTAGTCATCTCGTACAATTTATTGTTTCAAATGAATATTATCACCAAATTGATGGAATCGAAAGACATGCAAGTTGACATTGCACGTGAATGTATAAAATGTGCATCCGAGTTCATGAAAAAATACAAAGAAAATAGATTTGTATCCGCTCAAATTTCAGAGAATTGGCTCAAGAATTAGAGATGAAACCAGATGAAATCATATTTCCAGCTGCCACAAGCTTAAGACGACGGAAAGTGCACAATCAGTTCAACTATGAAAGCATAGATGAATCTTTGACAGATTCCAAAGAAAAATATAGAATGGATTTGTTTTAATGTTTTGTAATTTGTAAAATCAAGCAGTTATGTCATTAACTGCACTTGTTGAGCAAATGGAACGTCACTCTGGACTTTTTGGATTTCTGCACAACATCAAAAAACTGCAGAATTCGACCAAAACGATTTGATGAAATGTTGCATGGATTTGAATTTTGCGTGCACAGATGCATCTGGTTCAGATATTGATCCGATAGATTTATGCAGTGAATTTTTAATATTTTGCAACATTATTCCAGTTACTATTTCGTCTTCTCTTGATGCTTTATGTTTTATTTATGTTTATGGTTCAAACACTGCTGTTCTAAATGTCGCTATAGCCCTTCGTATAGCATTGACAATTCGGATTACTGTTGCATAAGGGGAAAGAAGTTTTTCCAAGTTGAAATGAATAAAAAAAAACTATTTAATAAAACGGCTATGAAGCAAAAATGCCAGAACAGTCTGGCAACGATAGCTATCGAACGAGATATCGTCCAGTCTCTGGATTATTCACAATTTATTGCAGACTTTGCTGCAATCGAAGCACGAAAAGTTTATTTTTGTTGAAGGTTTATGACATCCGAGGGCCTTCAATTCCCTAAGGCCGGCCCTGTTCATACTTAAAATTTTTTCAACTACATGTTGATGCTAATCATTGTTTTCGTTGCTTGTCAAATCTAATTAACTTTCTTATAAATCATGGTAAGTTATTTTACCAAAAGATGTTACGAGAAAAACACAAAATCACTTTACAGTTTATAGTTATTGCGCGAGTTGTGTATTGTATGCTAGCAATTTCCGTACTAATAGGCAAGAGTATCGAGCAATGTGCTGTGATTCCTACAAGTTACGCATGCGCGATTTGTCATTTTTACTGGAGCAAATTCTAGCACGCGGGTCGTATTCCAAAAACAAAGGTCATACAGCAAGCAAAAAGTTAGCGCACAAACAGCAATATACCAAGTTGGACTTATTCTAAAGCAGACGTATACTGAGGAACTACTTTATATATATATACTACTGTAAATAAATATATACATAAATATATTTATTTACTGGTGACCATAAACAAAGATTGTACACGGCATCGAACAATTTAACCTTCATTTCTTTTGTGTGAAATATAAGGGGATTGTAGATTTTGCTAATGCAAAGCACCTTAAGAAAAATGTATGCTGGTCATTATCATAATTTACTAATTTTTGCTTCAGCCATATATAAGTATATCAATAACTTTTAAATGCGTTTTTCTGTGTTAATAATTAAGACTATTTATGAAATGTTTTTTTTTACAATACATATGAAAGGATCTCGTATGTGTTGTGCTATGTTGTAAAAATGGGACCGATATCAAAGATTTTATTTTATATCAATTTTCTTATGTAATTCTATTATCTATTTCTTTATGCGATAGTTATGCTGTCCAGAATATTATCCCCTTATCTATTTTATCGATTTTAATTCATTTCATGATAAAATCGTTTTTCCTATACGATCTGTTTCCTTTAAGAGTTTTGTTTTCTGTTGATACCTATTTATCTTATGTAGTTACAATACTTGCAGTATATCATTTATATAAAATAGTGACTTTTGTTTAAACATTTTTTCCCTTTAAAAATTAGTATTTTAAAAAAAAGTGAAGGAAAAAAAAAGATTACGTCTCCCATAAATTTTATTAGAAATACTAAACTGAAGTAATAGGAAAAGACTATATCCATAATGCTTATACAATATATTTTTCACGTCCATTCTGGTATACCGCTGATTTCAAAATTACAATAGAAAAATATAAGAGACTGCAATTTACAATAAGACTGGAATTATGCATTATCATACAAAACGCACTAGTTCAAACTAAAACGAATCTATATTAAGTTTGAGTAACCATGCACACTCCTTATGGATGACCTACGCAAATAAAAAAAGTGGCTTAACAGTTTCCACTTGCGATGATTGCGTAGGATCCTACATATCAAGTGGAAAGATAAAATAACAAATGTGAAGGTACTCATTAGGAGCCATATGTTGAGTATGCACTTAATCCTGAGTTAGAGGCTCCGGCAGTGGTTGGGTCATATCCACAGGATTGGCTCGGAGTCCATTCCAAGAGTCCTGCTTTACGGTGAGCTGTCAAATGGTATGTGGGAAAGAGGCCGTGCGTGCATGCGCTACTCGTACGTCTGCAAGAAAAACGTGTTACTGGCGCGAATCGACTATAAAGATTGGGAGCGCACCCTCTGGCGGTCAAATGTGCGTTAGAGCACTCAATCTAAGGAAGCCACCCTAACAGCTAGGAGTGAAGAGAGAAGAGCCAAAAGAAAGGTGAGAGAAGTGGAGCAGGAGTCAACGCCAGCGTCCCTTGTGCACGGATGGATGCCATATATATATATATACTAGTGTATTACCCGTCAAAAATGACGGTAGTTTTCAAAATGGATATATTTCAGTTTTTGTATTTGTCCCTTTTGCCTGAAAGCCGCATAGTAAATAATCAGAAAATGTAGAGACCAAGAAAGAAAAATTAAATCTCTTTTCCATATTGAACAATTTTATGCGTACGTTTGAAAATAGTGTTTTTTTATTTTTTTTATTTTTTCAAGGTTATTTTTTTAGCGGTGGGCTTTCTAAAATCTAGCGTTACGAACGGACATAGCAGAGTATATATTTTTATTATATATACGAATATATGTGTTATGAGAAAACCTCCAAGCTTAGGCTTCGTGTTAAATATAAGTTTGCATGAATAATAATGATATAATCATGATAATAGTAAATGCATAGTGAATTACACACAGCATAAAGTGATACTGCGGCAAAGAAGTTTGAAGTTCGACGTATTAACAAATATTGCTCAGGAGTCAGCCGGACGTTAACTTGCGGTATTGAATAGTGCACACCAATTATGAGTGCACCAATAATACAGCACAGTGCGTTAAAAATAAATTATGTGACTGTAATGTGATCCACATTACGCATATCTGTGATTTGAAGCCGTTTAAGCTTCATCGATGATTATGACTTGTCAGTTTATTCGCCCATTTATCCATACATTATTACCACATTATCAAAACATTTAAAAAATAAACTGTAATTTGACACATGTTAATAACTATTTATTTTTCATGAAACGTAGTAAGCAAAGTTTGTCACAGGATAACAGGAAAGATTAACTTATCAACTGTTAATCATATTTACAATTTAATATACACATGTTAGTAATTCACATAAACGTTTTTATTGTTGTCAAGTCAGCACCGTTTCAAGATCTATTATGACTTGTTTGTTTATGCGCCCATTGGTCCATACATTATTACCTTTAAATTATCAAAAACATGTAAATAAAAAATTGTAAATATTTACAAAAATGAATAACAACGAACTTTTTATTTTGCATGAAACCTTTGAAGTAAAGTTAAGCACTGGAAAATGAAAATATTAAAGTATCAACTTTAATATACACGTTTTAGGAATTCTAATAAACGTTTTCATTATTGCCAAGTCAGCACCCCTTCCAGTTCTATATTAAAAGCAAATATATTTTATTCAAAATTAGTCTAAGACGCATTAAAATATTACCTGTAAATAACAATAAAAAAAACTATTGTGGGGAGGAGTCCGATTTTTAAATATGTTATTTTTTTAAACATACAAATATGCAATCTCAAAGTGTATAAAAGATATAAAAGAACAAAAAACGCTAAACTGAAGCATAAGTTGACAAATTTCATTTGCAGTAATAAATAATGGCTTTGTAGTTCAAAACGCATCGAAACTTGACAACCGAACGACAGCCAATTGTAAATTTCATAAATCGAAAAACGAATGTTATATATTAATCTAGAAAATTAAATTTATAATTACGTACGTAATATTGACATGGACACATACACAAAAACGGACATTTAATACAAAAAAATAATAATAATATTTATCACATCAAATAAAACATTGCTCTTTTTACTTCGTTCCCTTCACACATTAATAAAAGCTCAAATAATGACGTCGCGTCACAATATTTTATGGTGATCAACACATTTTTTTAATCTCGAAAGCAACATTTTTTTATTTTTTTTATCGGGAGTTACCTCGCATAGCGTCATGACTGACAGACACTACTTGCGTGACAGATTGCAAATTATGTTATTTAATAATATATATATATATATATATATATATATATATATATATATATATATATATATATATACTAGCGTACACCCGTAAAAAATGACGGACGTTTTCAGCTGAAATCTAATTATTTTATTGAAAAATGCACTTTTTTTTAGGGTGCATACGGTGCCGACCTTTTTCAAAAGCCCAACTAACTTGTCCTTGTTTGATAAATACGAAATATTAAACTTTCTGAAATGTACACAAAGTATTTTATAATAGGGGTTGTAGGGCGCCTACGGCGCCCATTTTAATTTTATAATTAACCATCATCAAGTCCTCTTTTTACATTGATCCCTTTTCCAACATTAAAATATGAGCGAACAAAATGACTTCATATAATATTTTTTCACAGCGCATATTTAATTTGCACACCTTTTGATGCTTTGGTGCAGTAATTTGGTTTTCCCTGCTTTCTAAAATTAGTAGCGTCAGGATAGACTGACTGACTTGCGTGACAATTGCAAATTATATAGTTTTATATATATATTATCTAATATATAAAGCTGAGTTGTTTGTATGTCGGTATGTTTCACTTTTCAACTTTCTGTTCGTTACACAGCCACGGAAAAACCAAATGACGGACGGGTAATAAATTTGGCAGGACGGTTCCTTTTATGCAGGAGATGGTTTTAAGTTATTTTTTGTAATTGTCCCTTTTGCCCGAATGTCGTAAATTAAATAATCGGAAAATGCAGAGGCAAAGAATGAAAAATTTAACCTCATTTCTATATTGAACAACTTTACGCGGACGTTCAAATTCCGTTCAAAGCGAGTTATTTTTGGTGAAGTTTTTTTTTCCCAATACTTTATTTTCAGCGGTGCGCATTTAAAAATATTATATTGTTTAATTACGGTGCGCACATTTTCGTGTACGCTTCTTTTAAAAAAAATAAAACATAAGCATAAAACAATGACGTAATTTAATATTTCTATACAATCCATACAGACCACGGGAATCAATATACATAATTAACATAAGTGACTTATCCGTGTTTGATAAATACGAAATATTAAACTTGATGAAATGTACACAAAGTATTTCATAATAATTATATAACCTCAAATCCTATTTTTACATCGTTTCCTTTTCACAAAATTAAAATATAAGCATAAAACTATGACGTCATTTGTTTTAATTATTTTCTGTTCCATAACTCATTTAATAAAAACCTATTTATGTAATAATTGTATATATTAGATTTATTGGCGCTATAGGTTAAGTAGATTTGCCTTTGGGGGGCGGTGTAGTGCCATATTATCTTTATCTCATAGACGCTGATGCAAATATTGTATTAATTACAATTGTGTTACGATGCAGTGTCGTACATATATATGAGCTTTTTTAGTGACGACTGTCTTAGAGATCTTTTGGAAAAAATGTCAACAAAGCAGTGGCCTTTTTTTAATTTATACAAACAAACAAACATACAAACATCAACTGAGCTTTATATATTAGATATGCGTTTAAATTATTTTATTTAAATTTTTCCACGATGCATTGGATTAATTTTTTACATGTGTGAATGATATTGCGATTTTTAAAAATATAATTCATAACTCGACATTTAATTAAAACCCATAGATGTAGCGAGTTTATTTTATGTGGAAAGGGACGGCCTATGTCAAATAAACTTACACTTTAAAAAGGTTTACATAAGCTATATATTTACACTATACATTATAAACTTTCGCTACCGAACGTATTAACAGAAGTTGACTAAATTTAATAAAGTGATCCTGAAAACGCTTAATTAATATGAATTGCGAATTGAACATGTTATGTTAATTCCTTTGTAGTCGGAATAACATAGGTCATTTCTAAAGTTACTTTTTAATCATTTTTCAGATGTGCTTATTAACAGACGGCTGACTCTTTTATTTAGCCTAATGTGGATATATATTTACAAATATTTTTCAGAAACAAAATCTGGTGTGTGTGTATTAAATATAATTTACAAAATATGATGCCTAATCAGAAATAGGGAACAAAAATATGATTCATTTTTGAAATTATACACATTGCACAAAAACCGTAAATATAAATCGCAAAATTTAGAGAGATATTTTTTTAAAAATATTATTTCCCTGTTAAAACAACTATGAATACGTCAAAAGGAAGAGTTATTTTGGTCCAGTACATTTACTTTATAACAAGACTTCATTTTATGCGGCCAGCTTTCTATAATCTTTTATAGTCTAAATATGGTGTGCACATTTTCTTGATATCATTTTAAAGGTGGTCGGACACTTCGACCCCGGACGATTCGTCCCCGGACGGTTCGACCCTGCCAGTTTGACCACAGGACGTTTCGACCCCAGGACGTTTCGATCACGGTCGGTTCGACCACGGACGGTTCGACCCTGGAAGTTTCGACCCCGGGTGATTCGACCCCGGACAGTTTGACCACAGGACGTTTCGACCCCAGGGTGTTTCGACCCCGGATGTTTCGACCCCTTCGTATCTACACCGCATAATTTTTTAAATAGATTTTTAAATATACTTTTTAAAATGTATTATTTTAAAAATTAAATTTTGGTATAAAAATAATTTAGCTTAAAATTACTATCCATTAAAAATTAAATACAGTTTGAAATTGTTATTGACAACCAGGCAATATTCAACGCGGATTCATGATTGTGATCAATGCACCATTCCTCTGAGGTAGAAAGTCCTTCCAAACCTATCCTACTCCACCCCCACCCCCCGCCCCCCATCAGATGTAATCGGACAAAACAAAGGCAATGTGGTCAGATAGTCCTTTCTAAAGGTGCCTACATTCTCTCTGCCCCCACTTACTCTATTTACCCCCGCCAGCACACGGCTTGCTGTGGTGGTCATTGAGTGTAGCCTTCGTAACACGGGATTATGAAACCCTCGGACGAAATGTAAACAACAATGACGTAACGTTCAGTCAGGTCATACAGGTCCAGCAGCTTGAATGTTGTCTGCTAGGCGGCGGTATTAACTATTGAAATTTATGAACTTTAAATACTGACAACTTTGTACGTCTTATTAAAATCAGTATTACTGAAGAAACAGAAGTGAATGCAAAGGGCGAGAAGTTTGTAATCATTTCAGCGCCTGAGTTCAGCATGTCATCACCTTTAATAAAAATAATTTTTAAAAAAAATAATTAAAAAATAAAAAGCAATTTCGTTTGATTTTGTTATCACAGTGAAAATCTTTGAACGACTTAAATATATACATTTTTAAAACCCAATAATAAATTAAGTACTTTTTATGTGTGTTTAGTTTGGGATAGGAGTTGAGATACTGTTTTTAATTTTTTAATTGAAAATATACCGAAAATTAATATTAAAAAAATGTAAAAAAAACAACAAAAAAACAAAAACAACAAAGAAAAAATAAAAATCATTTCATGGTGTAGAAACGAAAGGGTCGAAGCGTCCGGGGTCGAAATGCCCTTGGGTCGAAACGTCCTGTGGTCGAACTGTCTGGGGTCGAATCATCCGAGGTCGAATCATCCGTGGTCGAACCGTCTGTGGTCGAACCGACCGGGGTCGGAACGTCCTGGGGACGAAACGTCCTGTGATCGATCTGGCAGGGTCGAGACGTCCGGGGTCGAAACGTCCGGGGTCGAAGTGTCCGTAATTCAATTTTAATGCGACGTTTTGTTGTTTTTTTTAAAGTATTTTAGAAAGTACATTTATAATTTTGTTTATTGGCGCTATGAATTATGTAGCCTTTGCCTTTTTAAGGTATAGTGCCATATGATCTTTATCTCATAGACGCGGTTACAAATATTGTATTACTTACAATTGTGTTACTATTTAGTGTCGTAATTATATATGAATTTTTTGAGTGACAATGGTGATAGAGCTCTTTTGGAAAACCTATCAGTTATGTTTATTTAGTAAAAGTGGGAATGAAATAGTAAATTTAGTTATTATGGTCGTCAAGATTCATTATTTCATAAATCATATCTTTTAAATAGTAAGGTAATGTTAAAAGGTACTGCATATAGTGAAAACAACTCACGCGGTAAAATGGTAAAAATTAAATAATTGTGTCTGTTGTTTTTTTTCCTCACTCTTCTTTTTTCTTAAATATATTTAATTATATATTTTTCCCCCTAAAACGCGGGACGCGGTGGTCGAGTGGCAGCGCACTGGACTGTCGTACCGATGGTCACGGGTTCGAATCCGTGTGAAGGCAAGGGTTTGTTCCCGGGGCCTAGGGCGTCCCTGAGTCACCCCGCCCCGAATGGGTACCTAACACTACATGTAGTTAGGCGGCTGGGTAATGCGTGGAACCCACAAAGCCGTGGCCTGTGAACGCTGCTTCACTTGCCAACAGATCATCTGTCATGGTCTGTGGACGCAACTATCTTCTGCATAGAAGGAGCGTCTGTATAGATAAGATAAGATAAGATAAAATGGAATATCTCTGTTTCCCATAAGATTTTAACTAAAAGATGAATCTGAATTATAACTTGGCAAATAAAAGTTGTAATAACCAGCAACTACTACTGGGAAAAAGGGTCAGCACACTCCACCTACAAAGAGCGGGTATATTTCTAGTATATATATATATATTAGGGCTGTTATCGATTAATTTTAATTTAATCGTAAACTTTTGAAAAATTATCGATTAATTAATCGATAATTTTGATTAAAGCCAAAAATATAAATGTATGACGTCATTAAACTGAACATTTCTCACAGACATTGAAAATTAAGAATATTTTGAACAAAATTGTATGACAATGTGTTGATACTTGAGCGAATGTGTGTGCTGAAGGGGGTACGTCAGCGATGTATTTGATTCTTTAAAGGGGAATTGTTTATGACAGTGAACACAGTAAACTTTTTCACCATCTTCGACTTTGCCATCCTCAGTTAGCTTAAAAACAAAATTGTTGCTCAATTTTCTAGTTATATGTTTAAATTTAACTGCGCTGATGCTGTCAGCCATTTTTTAGTTCACGTCTGCTTGTCCACGTACATTAATAAAATAAATTATTATATTACGCGGGAGAAGTTTGTACGTAAAAAAATATATAAATTATTATTAACGAGCAACAAAGCCCGTCCAAGGACGTTACGCCACCGTTCGTTGGCATGTTGTAACTCCCCTCCAACAGCTGTCTCGACCGGCATTACATATGCATCGCGTCAAAAATACTATTCATTATAGTTAAAATAAATAACTCGTAAAAACAGATCTTTTTGCTATAAATCCAAACGCCCATAGCTCAAAATAAAGTCTTGGAAGAAATACTGCACCAAAAATAACTCGTTTTGAACGTCCGCGTAAATGGCGTAAACGTGTTCAATATGATTGGCTATAGGAGTCATATGTGTTTGAGGGACCAATCGCTATAGATGACCGGACAGAACGGACAGAAAGGACAGAAACTTGCCTTTTATTATAGAGGATTATTAATAATTAATTATTTATTAATACAAATTTTTAAAAATATTATAAATATTTTCTTTAATTTTAATCGAATTTTTATCGATTAAAATAATTGTAATCGATAAAAAATTTTAACGATTAATCGAGAAATTAATCGTTAATTTCCGCAGCCCTAATATATATATATATATATATACATATAAGACGCATTTGTTGTCTGTCTGTCGTCTGTTGTCTGTCGTCTGGATGTTCCCTATTAACTCAAGATGCAGACAACCAAATAACGTGAAATTTGGTACACATACACAAAATTATACCGGAAAGGTTATTAAACAGGTTTCGTTCCATATATATAAGATACTGGTGGCCGGGAGCCCAAAATGTAGTTTTTCCTTATATGAGCTATATAAAATTTTTAAAAAAAAATTATCATATGTCCCGTGTAGGTAGAAGCATAAAACTTTCTGTAATTGTTAAGTATCATTTGGCGATGGTAACAGGTAAAAAAGATATATAAATTATCACTTACTGGAGCCCAGGGAGCCTATTGTAGTTTTTTTCTTATATTTAAAACTGACTCAACACTAATTCTTCAATTTTCCGTGAAGGTAGAAGCATGAAACTATGGGAACTTGCTGAATACACTATTATGACGATAATTGTCGAAAAATAATTTTAAAAGTTTCAATCATGGTTAGCCGGCGGCCAAAACCATTTTTTTTTCTTATATGGGTTATATAAAACTGAATAAATACTAATTCCTCATCTTTCTTTGTAGGTAGAATTATGAACTTTGGAAAGTTGTTGAGTACCCTCGCACGATGGTAGCAGTCGAATAAAAAATGTATCACTAACTGGGGGGCCGGGGACCAAATGTTATACATATAATACGCATTTGTTCTGTGTTAGTCTGTTCTATAATAACTCAAGATCCAGACTACCAAATAACGTGAAATTTGGTACACATACACACAATGACATGAGAAAGGTTGTTAAACAGGTTTCGTTCCATATATATAAGATGCTGGGGGCCAGGGGCCCAATATGTACTTTTTTCCTTATATGAGCTCTATAAAAAATAAAAATATAAAAATTATCCTATTTCCCGTGCAGGTAGAAGCATAAAACTTTCGGTGGTTTTTAAGTATCATTTGGCGATGGTAAAAGGTAAAAAATTATATAAATTATCACTTACGGGGGGCCGGGGGCCCTAATGTAGTTTTTTTCTTATATTTAAAACTGACTCAACACTAATTTCTTCAACTTTCCGTGAAGATAGAAGCATGAAACTTTGGGAACTTGCTGAAAACACTCTTATGACAATAGTTGGCGAAAATAATCACAAAATAACATGGTAAAGGTTCTTAAACAGGGTTCGTTCCATATATATAAGATACTGGGGGCCGGGAGCCCAAATTTAGTTTTTTTCTTATATTTAAAACTGACTCAACACTAATTCTCCAACTTCCCATGAAGGTAGAAGCATGAAACTTTGGGAATTTGCTCAATACACTATTATGACGATAATTGGAGAAAAAGAATGTAAACATTTCCACTCATTGGTGGCCGGAGGCCCCAAAACCGTTTTTTCCCCTTATTTGGGCTAAATAAAACTGATTCAACACCAATTCCTCATCTTCCCGTGTAGGTAGAAGCGTGAAACTTTGGAAAGTTGTTGAGTACCCTTCCGCAATGGTAACAGTCGAAAAAATATAAAATTATCACTAACTGGGGGATGGGGGCCCAAACGTAGTTTTTTTCTTAAATGATCTATTTACTCAACATTAATTCTCCAACTTCCCGTGAAGGTAGAGGCATGAAACTTTGAGAACTTGCTGAATACACTCTTATGGCGATAATTGGCTGAAAAGAATGTAAAATATTTCCCCTCATGAGTGATCGGGGGCCCAAAACCGTTTTTTCTCTTATATGGGCTATATAAAACTGATTCAACACTAATTCCTCATCTTCCCGTTTAGGTAGAAGCATGAAACTTTGGAAAGTTGTTTAGTACCTTCCCGGATTGGTAACAGTCGAAACAAATAATTATAACTAACTGGGGGGGGGGCGGGCGGGGGCCCAAATGTAGTTTTTTTCTTAAATGAGCTATATAAGTCAGGCTCATCATTAAATCTCCAATTTCCTGTGTAGGTAGAAGCATGAAACTTTAAGAAGTTGTTATGTACCATCCAAAAATGGTAACTTGCGAAAAAATATTAAAATTATCACTCACTGGGGGGCCAGGTTCCTGAATGTATATTTTTTTTTCATATATAAAACTGACTCATCACTAATTCTCCAACTTATCGTGTAAGTAGAAGCAAGAAACTTTGGGAAGTTTTTGAGTACTCTCGCGCGATGGTAACATGCGGGAAAAAAAAATATCACTCACTAGGGGGCCTTGGGCCCAAATTTAGGTTTTTTCCTAATATGAGATATATAAAACAAACTCATCATTAAATATCCAATTTACCGTGCACGTAGGAGCATGAAACTTTTGGAAGTTGTCGAGTACTCTTCCGCAATGATATATCATATAGAATGGGACTGCAATAAAGCTTTTAAATAAAATACAAAATACACAAACAAATTGTGCAATGAAAACAATAAATGTGAGCTTTATTTTTAGACTGACACGACAGTAAACGTTTCGGCTAATGCCTTCATCAGTAAAACATAAAAAAAATTCTCACAATACTTACATAAGTAATAATAACATTCTTAAAACATATTGTATTTTAAAATATTAATGTTAAATAAAGAGAAAGGAAAAACAAAAACAAACATGGACACAGGATATAGCAATGATAAAATAAGAAAAAAAATTAATTTTTAGCAGCTCGATAGGATGCAAATAAACAGATTTGTACGCTTCTACATAAAACCTTATTTTAAACCCGGGAAAAAGCAGGGTACTTGCCCCTAGTATATATATATATAAGGGCTGCGGAAATTAACGTTTACCGTATATACTCGTTCTAAATTTGACCTTTTTTTGAATATATTCTAGGGGAAAATGTTAGGGGGTCAGCTTATGAGCGGGTTTTAGGTGATTTCTGCATGTACATTGAACATCGGTGTTGTTATTGTAGATTATCAAGGTCCTTTTCTACATTCTACAAGATTCGACTGCTCTATCAGAAGCTAAAATAAATCATTAATCATCTGCACTCACCTTATTTAATCATTAAATATTTTTTTTGAATGATTTAATAAATTGTTTTACAAATTTTGTTTTCAACAACAAATTTTAATGTACGCGCTTTCGCCACTCTTTACCAAATAATTTTTTTAAAAAAATACCTTTAACTCTTGACTAACGAAGAGCATAAAGACAAAGAAAGGTAGAACAAAGTAAACAATCATAATGACCGATTTAGCTTGTAGATAACAAAAATGTGTACCAATTCGTTTCAGCTGTCCTATTATTTTTGGGGGTTCGGCTTCCGAGATGGGTTATACAATTTTAATACTTATCTCTTCCAAAAGAGGGGGGTCGGCTTATAAACGAACGGACTATATAACGAGTATATACGGTAATTAATTGTTGAATCGAACAAAATTTTATATATATATATATATATATATATATATATATATATATATATATATATATATATACCTGGCCTAGCATTGGTTGCAGTATCAATCCAATGGAGATGAAATTCCATTTTTTGGCCCACCCATTACGGACCCGTTTAATAAAAGGATCCCGTTCTTGGTCGCATCCATTTCCCCCTTATGATTTCATTTTTCTTTGAGATTAAAAACACAGTTATGATTCGTTGCGCAATGGGATCCTAATTGTAAACTTTCCCTATAAATAACATAAATAGACGGTATTACAAATCCCAGTATTATCCTATTGCATTATTGAATCCCGAACTTGGCGGAGTCTCTGTCCCCACTATTATTCCATCCCGTGAGGAGAGGATTGATCTTCAATCGAGCGCCTCCCCAAAATATGGTTATTGGAATGCACACCAGATATGGAGAGTACCGGGGAAATAAAATACCCGGTGTGGACCAAAATCAGTCATACTGCCTTGTAGGAATTGGAGGGTTCCACAAAGGCTAGAAACCCGACCCGAACAAAGGCAGCTACCCATAGCGCTGTGAGAGGCAGCCCCCAAAAATGGTTGCGAACATGGTTAACAACCCTGCGTGTATAAAATACAGTTACGAAAACAATAAAGAGACCTACAAAAGACGTTTCAGTATGGATTCCTAGACGTGGAAAATATGATGCCTAATAGTGAAAGCCAAAATCTGGACGATATTAGGCTGATAACAATTATCTCTACCAGGACAACCACCGTCATTGGTGTGTGGAATGTCCGCACGATGTATGAGGCTGGTAAAGCGGCACAAATAGCCGCTAAGATGAGGCGCTGTAAGTTCACGATTATTTGAATCAGTGAGATTGACTGGATGGGTCCAGAAGAAATTAATATCAGGGGAGATGGTGTTATTTTCGGGTCATGCAGAAGACAATGCCCCACATACTCTAGGTTTTGCCACGATGCTATCAAGGGAAGTCCAATGAGTTCTCATTGGATGGGAGATGCATGGACCTAGAATTCTCTAGCAAATTTTTAGACAAAGAAACGTATTATCAACTTAGATGTCATCAAATACTACGCACCAACCAATGAAAGTGATGAAGAAGGCAAAGAAGAATTCTATAATAGAGTAATGACTATCGTCAAAGGTCGCACACGCAGGAACATCGTCATCCTCATGGGAGACTTTAATGCCAAGATTGGCAGTATCAACACAGGGTATGAAGAGATTATGGGACAGCAAGAGATGGTTGTGATGAATGACAATGGTGAGACATTTGCGGACATATGTGCCACAGTAGACCTGGTTATATGCGGGAGTATTTTCCAGCACAAGAGAATGCATAAAGCTACATGGGTCTCACCCATCATGCGAACGATGAGCCAAATAGACCATGTATGTATTGGTACAAAATTTAGGCGATCTCTCCAGGACGCACGTGTAAAGAAAGGAGCTAATGTTGCCTCAGATCACCATTTTCTTGTCGCCAGGCTGAAATTTTAGCTAAAAAGTTGGACTGTGGAAATTAACGATTAATATATCGATTAATTGTAAAACAATAATTTTAACGATTAAATTATTTTTTACCGATTAATCGACCCACCACTTACAATTTATTGGAAGTAAATTTTGTGTTTTTTAAATAGTGTCTGATAAATAATAACAACAATCCTGGCGATTACAAGAACGTTTTGGTTTTAAACTATTGACGGACGGGAATGTTCAAAATTGTGATAAACTTTGCCTACCATGGTCCTAACACTTCGCCTACTTATCAAACCAAATGTAAAGCGTATTAAGCTAATGACACTAATGGAGTCTGATTCAGAGACAGAAAATGACGACAGCTCTTCTACAATTATGGAAACTTAATGAACACCAATTTCCGATAATGTCATTCCTTGCCAAGACCGATTTGTGCATACCAGTCCAATCAACATGACAAGTGTGCTAGAGAACAGGAAACGTGCACACCAAAAATGGATAACTGCAGATACACTGAGGATAACAGAAGAAAGGAAAAGAAAGAAAGTAGAAATGAACAACAGCCGTATGTGAGCGCAGAAAAACCAATGTCACAGAAAGAATATGCAGATACAATTAAGAAAGTTAAGAAATGCATCAAGAGGGACACACAGAATTTTGTTGATACACTTGCTAAAAAGCAGAAGATGCCGCTCACAAGGGGAACATGAGGGAATTGTTAGCTACTATTGAGACGCTGTCTGGGAAATTTAACAAGGCAGAGATACCTGTGAAGGATAAAGAGGGCAATACCATACCATGTGAAGAGCAACAGAGAGGGGGATTGAAATAGCACTTTGAAGAGGCCGGAAACTAAGAATCCATCATATATCTAGCCAGCTGACAATGACCTACTTATTGACAGCAATATTCCCACCAAAGAAGAGATTAGCAGGGCCTTTAAACACCTTAGAAATGGAAAGGCTGCAGGACCTGATGGTATCCCAGCAGAGGCACTGAAGTTGGACATGGAAACAAGTGTGTAAATGCTACACCTTCTGTTTATGATCATATGGAAGAAGAGCAAGTTCCTTCTAATTGGAAAGAGGCATACGTTATCAATATCCCAGAGAAGGATGATTTAAGCTCAATTTCCAACTGCTGTCCATCCCCGGAAAGGTTTTCAACCGCGTACTTCGTAACAGGATGACCAGATAGCATCATTCTAGAGCAGTCACTAGATTGGAACTCGCCTCTCTATCTCATCTTTGTTGACTCTGAAAAAGCATTCAGCAGTGTGGACATGCAAATCCTGTGGAGATTGGTAAGGATTTATGGGTTGCCGCATAAATTACTGATATAATTAGGAACACGTGTGAAGGGATCAAGTGCCAAGTTGTCAATGGTCAGCAGGTGACAGGTGCTTTTCAGGTGTAGACTGGTGTGAGACAAGGTTACTTGCTGTCACCCTTCCTGTTCTTTGTAGCAATTGACTGTGTGATTAAAACATCTACACAGCAAAAAATAAATGGCATTCGATGGACCTTTTTTGTATCAGCTTGATGATCTTGACTTTGCTGATGATCTTGCCCAACTTCCACATACACAACAGATGCAGGAGAAAACACACATTGTTACAATCACTTCTGCTAGCATGGGTCTCAACATACACAAAGGGAAAAGTAAAATCATCAAGGTTAATGCCACCAGTACATGACCCATCATGTTTGAGGGAGAAGACCTTGAGGAGATGGACAGTTTGATTACATAGGCAGCGTGATAAATAAACAAGGTGGTACAGACGCTGATGTCAAAATTAGCATTAGGAAGGCAAAAGCAGCTTTCCAAAAACTCAAGAATGTTTGGGTCTCCAGAAACCTAAGCAGGAAGTTAAAAGTAAGGATTTTTAACGCTATGGTGAAACTGTGTTGCTATATGGAGCTGAGACGTGGAGAACAATGGCCGTAAACCTGACCAGAATTCAGTACTTTATCAACAATTGTCCAAGAAGGATTATCATTAAGAAGGATTATTCACTTGCCGAGACGTGGTGAACAACGGCCGTGAAGCTGACCAGAATCAAGTCCTTTAGCAACAATTGTCTAAGATAAATTCTCAGAATTTACTGGCTGGACAAAATCAGCAACAGGGAAATGTGGCAGTGGACAAATCATGAGCCATTTGGGGAAGATATTCTCCAGAAGCGGTGGAGGTGGATTAGTCATACACTAAGAAAAATTTTTCAGACCATGGAGGCCTATGGGGCAAGTGAATTAGCTTTCACAATTTTCATTGAGCCACCACTAACGAGCACGGGATTGTGTGGCTAGCACAATGCCCCGGGGTATTGCCAGCACCGAGGCTTAAGCCCGTGACTACTCTTTTGCCTCGATTCGACAGTCCAGCGCGCAAACGCTAGACCACCGCGCCCCTCATGTTATAACAAATTTGTCCCAAATAATTAGGCTAAAAATAACAAAGATCTTTCAAATTTAAAATACAGTGATACATGAGGTACGAGTTTATATTAGTCCGTAACCTTGCTCATATGTCGATTTTCTCGTATCTCAAAGCAATTTTCCCCATTGAAATTAATTGAAATGTCATTAATCAGTTTCAGGCCCAAAAGTGCTATCCTTTGTTGTTTTTGTTACGTATTTTTGAATAAGAAAAATGTATTTATAAATGACAAATATTGTACAGGGTCTGATTCAGCATATCACCGTAAATCGCTTGTGCCTTCTAGCATATGATGCCCTGTGTTCAGGTATCATTTTTAATCTGCTTCTCCGTCAATCATACCATCAGCAGTTTCTAAATCTCTTCTTGAAGAGAGCTCAGGAGCTTAGAAATTATTGTAATGCCTTAGCTGGCGTTATAACCCTTTATCGACTCGTTCTGTTTATGAACAGTACATATCGTTGAAGTACTACCCCCGTACTGCGTCACCAAGTCAGCTAATCGCACACCTTGCCCAATTTTTTCTATGATTTCACACTTTAATTCAATAGAAATCATCTTCTTCTGAGCACATGACCTTTCCAGTCACTTTCTTTGGACCCATGGTTATAGAAAGAAATGTGATAAAGGATGTAAATGCACAAAAAGTGCGAAGCCCTAGAAAAACTTAGCAAAGATGCTTCGATGGCGAGGTAAACAATCACACTGGGGGAATACGTGGGATAATGCACGAGGCGCAGTAAAGTGGATGGGCCGTGTGCAGCGTCGCAGCTGTACGTTCCTCGTATCTCAAATTTCACTCCTATTTCAAAGGAAAACTTTGCTCGCTCGACAGCTCGTATTTCAAATAACTCGTATGTTTGGGCACCCCGTATCTCAAGGCAACACTCTATAGATTTTTATTAAACTAAACACATATTCTGTAGGCCTGAGACTAGTCTCTTAAGGCCTTGGCTAATACCTGGGCAACCTGCTCCATTTGTTAGGCAGTTCCATACAACATTTGTTAACGTGGGACTCTTTTGCCTCCATAACCTCCCCGGCTATGTTATGCGTGGGACACGACGTCAACAGGTGTAAAACTGTCTCAGAGGCTAGGCTGCAATGACGGCAGTTCGAGTTCCTGTTGTTGTCTAGCCTGTTAAAGTATGAGTTAGTTGGGCAATGCTCTGTTCTCATTTGAGTCACTAAACTCTGATGTTTGCGACTCAATTGCCACCACTGGTCTGATCGACTCGGCCTGGGAATGTTAGCGAAAACCCCCCTGGCCGTGGTATTATCAGCCCACTCCTGGTACCACTTGTTCCTAAAGTGATCCATTAGCCAGGTATTTGCCCTGAGGTAATTAACTGGGACGTCTGGTTGGGGCTTGGCTGCCCCTGCTTTTGCCAGATAGTCTGCTTTTTCATTGCCTTCAACATTCACGTGGCTTGGGATCCACTGCATTGTTACCTTATCCCCAAGTCTTTCGAGCTTACCCACGTCCTCCAAGATGACATCAACCAAGTGGTTGTTACGTTTCTCACTGAGCAGGACCTCAAGTGCAGATCTCGAGTCACAAAACAATACCGTGTCAAAACCTACTAGAGTCCGACCTGTGCAGTGTTTGGCTCACTCTATCTAGGGCCCTGTGTGTAGCCTCAAGCTTCGCATCGTAATTCGATGCCATAGCCCCACAGGTCCACGAAAGATCCACTTGTGGTGGACGGCCTACTGGGTATAGGATGAACGCACCATATCCTGCAGTTCCTTCTCTCAAATTGGAAGACCTGTCCGTGAACACTTTCACTTGGGTTCCCGAGAACACTTCAATTTGTCTCAAGGGCAGCCACTTTCTGTACATATTCAGGGCTGCGTTTTGTCACTGCCGTGTCAGTCAAAGACACACTTATTTCGGGACGTGTAGCTTACGCATATGGTGGTTTAAGTGGGACACTAATGGTTTGCCGTCTGCTTCGTGGGGGTTTGACAGTCCTATCAAGTTCCGTTTCTTGATGCATAAAAGAGGATCGTTTCAACCTCCCACGTCCGCCCCAGTTATTCTGCATTTGGTAGCAGGGTTCTCTATTGTCCAGTCTGCGATACCTTTCAGCAGTGGTTATAATTGCCTTGTCCTTACGTATTTAAAGTGGCTCTACGTTTGCGATGACTTCCACAGCAGCTGTGGGTGTAGTTCTATAAGCGCCACAGATACATCTTAGAGCCTGGTTCTGGATACGACCCAGTTTTTCCAATGCCGTTTTGCTGGCAAAGGCTTGGACGGGCATGCTGTAGTCCATTATCAATCTTACACTGCCCAGAAAGAGAGCTCTGAGCGTGCTTGCTCCAGCGCCCCAGTTTGTGCATGGAAATTATGTTTTCACCAGATTTTACTAAAATATTTCAGAAAAACCCTAAAAAAGTGAATAATATAAGCACAATTCAATTCATAGTCTGATAAACAATAAGCTAACAGTATGAAAATTGTTATCATTAAAATGAAGTGAACGAATAGAGTCCCAGCAAAAAACGAATTTAAATAGAATTTTAGAACATTCTAGAATAGAGAGTACAATACGACTTTTAAAAATATTTACGTTTTGAAAAAGATAATTGGCACTAAAGACACAGCTACAAACTTTGACTTAAGGATAATTCATCTATAACACAGTGTTTTTGTTTAAGGCAATTGTAAGGTATTTTTAAAGTTTATATAAAGGGAATTGCATATGGGGCCCCCAGCCTCAAAATGAATAAATATATATTAGTTTTTTTTATTCGATATATTATTTTAATATGATCCTTAAAGTTAAAGTGCACCAAGTTTGACTTATACTAATTTATCCAGCATGTAGTCAATATTTAAAATAAATTTATAGAACTTATAGAAGAAAAAATGCCACTTGAGCCCAGGGTCCTTTCAGTCTGATGATGTTAAGTTAAAATAACCTGTAGCTTTTTGTCCATAAAGTTATGGATAAATGTGTTTATATTTGTCAAGGTCGTGTAAAATTGAATGGGGAACAAAGTCTTAAACGTAAGCAATAAAAAATATTTGGGGTCCCTGGCCCCTCAGGAATGGTCAATGGGAATGCAACGCGCTATAATATTTTAATGTGTGCCATAAAGTTCTTATGTACCAAGGCTGTTCAAGATCCACCCATTTTCACGATAACAAATGTTTAAAATATACTTCTAAAGCTGATATGAGAAAAAATAATATTGGACTCCACCACCCCCTAAAAAAATGAGCGGGCATTGTGATTTTAGTTCAATATCGTAGTTTTTTAATAGTCTGTGATATTTTTTATAATCCAGGTATGGTTTATATAATATGTCAGTCCAACCGGTAGCCAGACGAAAAAGCATTTTATTTCTCCCTTACATGAACTCAAAAATGATGGATTTAAGGGCCAAATTTGGTCGAAATCCATCAATCCATTAAAAAAAGTTTTCGAGAGAAACCGGATCGTAAGTACACATACAAACAAACAAACTTATATATATATATATATTGAGGAGGCCCTGGGGCCGGATTACTTGTAGATGTTTATAGATGTGAGATAAAAGTTTAGCCGCATGCACTGGCCAGTGACGAGGGACTGACTTAGATGAGAAACTAGGTTTGGGTAAATCAAAGAGACCAGTGTGGGCAGGTGATCTGGACAATGTTTGCGTTTGGTGGGGGTCTCAATGCGGTGGCATAGATGAAAGAGAGAGTTGCTAATAAGGATTATTAAAAGGACTGACCTGTGGGAATGGTTAAGAGGGATGGGGGTCTTACGAAATTTATGGAAGAACAATTCTCCGCTACACCGCAGCTGGGTAAACAACAAGGGAACTATCTCTAATATCTTAGAACGACAACATAGGACTAATTAATTTTAAGAAATGGAGTTTACACATGGAATGCCGAGGCTTTACGGCAAAAAATTAAAATAAACCAATCAGAAGCTAATTTAATAAAGCATCATCCTAGGTTATAAATAGGTCTGCGGACCAAAGTTCCATCCTTTTCTGCCATTAGCGTTGACTGAATATAGTCGCAGTCACGTAGTGAACTTATTCTATATCTAACGGATTTAGTGTTCATTATTGGCTTTGGAAAAGCCGACTTTCACAAACAGTTTTGGTAAGGCTGAACTCTAACATTACTAACCTATTTGTGTATTACATAATTATCTGCAATACGTTAAATATTGTATATTGGATGATTACTCCATGTTATAATAGTTAAATTATTTCACCCATGGTTGAGTTCGCCGTGCAGAGCAGCGTGGGATATTTTAAAATTTCACGTCTGTTCATTAACTATGTGTGATTACTAGGGCGGTTATCGATTACTTTAAATTTAATCGTTAACTTTTGAAAAATTAACGATTAATTAATCGTTAACTTTTGAAAAATTAACCATTAATTACTCGTTAATTTCGATTAAAGCCAAAAATTGATAAATTGACATTTATGGTGTCATAAGTAACATTTATTAAACGTACTTGTCAAAAATCGAAATAACACTGGAATGTCTTCTTTAAATGACATCTTTTAACCATTAACGCAAACAGTCAAGTGTATTGACATTTGGTTCAAGTGATGATCGGGTCTTATTGACGATATAACCAGCCGAGCTGAACAATCGTTCACATAGCTTTAGATTGGCTGAGCTGAAGTTTATGGTACTGTAGTGGATGTTTGGTTTGCAGGCGATATGCAAGCGAAGTGC
The DNA here is from genome assembly GCA_944989445.1 of Ampullaceana balthica. NCBI lineage: Eukaryota > Metazoa > Mollusca > Gastropoda > Lymnaeidae > Ampullaceana > Ampullaceana balthica. Next base: position 9,195 of record CALYLW010001028.1, on the reverse strand, counting down.
TAGAACCATGGTAGCAATGTTCCCTTTAAGCAGCGTGGCTGCGCAGATACTTGACTGACGCCACGCAGTAGTTTAGAATCAGCGAGCAGCAAATTTTGTAAAATATTGCACACAAAATGGATGTTGTGCAGCTTTGCACACGAGTATTTTTTAACTTTGCACATGGACCAACGAAGCTTAGACTTATAGGGAACATTGCATGGTAGGCAAACGATTTCTCTCAATAGACACAACAACCTTTATTAACATTTTGAACTTCACACCAGTCAATAGTTTAAAACCAAAATGTTCGTGTAATCGTCCGGAAATGAGTTTATATTAATAGGCCGAAATATTTTACTTTTTGACTTCCAGTACATTTATAAGTGGTGGGTCGATTAATCGTTAAAAAATTATTTAATCGTTAAAATTTTTTAACGATTAATCGATAAATTACACACGCTTTCCATCGGATAGATGGGTAATTGTTGAGTACCTCAATATATGTTTGAGAATCGCTTTTATTTTAGAACCGTTGGGAGATAGGGGTTCAGACATTGGTTAAGACACTAATCTTGGAGGGATAAAGACAAAGGATTGTGAATGCGGGTGAAAGGTCAACTAAAGTTATCAGGTCGAAATACATACTTAGGCTAGGCCATTTTTGGAGGGATGCTGCATTTTATTTGGGTCGGGGGTCACCCAAAAGGTTTTTGGGACTTAGGGTTTGACCAACCAGAAGAAAGTTGGCATCCAGAGCACTCAAGGTTCACCCAATAGAATTGATAGGAATTTAGGGCAGACGCCATCATGGTGTGGCCAGGGGTCCTTATATACTACATGTATATCCAAACATAAAAGCGTCTCTCTCTCTCTCTCTCTCTCTCTGAAGATCAAAGACCACCCTTAGAATTAAGTTCTAAAGTGATAAGACTGTGGGGAGTTATGAGCCTAGCTGAGATGTCTGTTTTCAGCTAGTAGATTAGACAAAGAGAATACCATTAGTTAAGCCACCATAGTAAAGGAGCAGACCTGGCAGAAGACGTGCTGGTGTTGCAAGTGAAGGGGACAATGTGACCGTGTCTCAAACGTGAGAACCATTATTGAAGACGGTCATCGCTGTGGACAGACCAGGCTGTCACTCAGTTCATATAGAAAGGGCTTGACATCCAGATTGACCTCCGGAGAAGAGATCGCAACATCTAATTGGTAGACGCTTAGCCTGACTGCGGAGCAAGTAGACGCAGTGACGCTAGACAGACCCGTCAATCATCTACTTGACCACACCCAATGACCAGAGGGAAGTTGGGTCATACTCATATAATATGCGTTTAGTCTTCGTCTAATGTTTTAGTGATGTGTCTATGTTAATCGGTATTGTTATCCATATATTATTTAAAGCGATTCCATTTAGTATGTTATATATTTAATGTATTAAATATTCTCTCTATTTTGTACGGAGGTGTTGTGCGTCATTGATTGTATGTGTTTAGATTTTGTAATTGTAGTATTTGAAGTGGATTTCTAGACTAGTACTCTTATTTAAACTTAATTCATTTCTAGATGCATTAATGATTTTATTTTGTTTAAAGATAAACTGATTTTTTTAGAAAAGATCAACATTGTTCTAATGGAAAAAAGCTTAACGAAGTTGTTTCCCTTTTGTCTGGAATATGAAATAGATACGGAAGTAGCACTTCGGGAGCTATTGAGTTAAACGTTTTTGTAAATTTTATTTCAGAAGTATTTGCTCCAATTTTAATTTTTCCGCAAATAATTTTCCCTCTATGAACACGTTTTTAACTATCTGGCGTGTGTGTCCCTCTTCGCCTTATGGTTGCAGATGTTGAGATTAACTGTAGAAAAGGCTCTTTCCAGATTAAATAGATGATTTTAATCAACTACATTTTGTGTTGTCTTTTTTTCTAATTTCTTTTCATCTTCTGCTTCTAGTAAGCATGTTATTATTGTTATACTTCTTTGTTGTAGACTAATAGATTGAAATCTCATCCTAGGATAGTGATGACGAACCTATGCCACGAGTGCCACAGACGGCACGCAGAGAGTCATCAGCATGCAAGCGCCTAAAATATTACTTCTTTAATCAAAGCACTTTGTTGGCACTTTGCTAAATATAAGTAGGTTATAATTGAATTTTGGGCACGCGGTTCCTAGGAGGTTTAGTGTTCTTTACCCAATTTATGTGTGACATTTTATTCAGCCTACAAGAAACTTATAGAAAGGCTGCTTTTTGAGAAGCAGCTTTCTCTTGGCGGCTGATTTCAGAAAAATTACTTAATTTTTTCACCAGTAATTTAAACATATTTTTTTTTAAAATTGTCACAACATTTATTTTATGAAATTTCTCTTGACTATACACTTTTAAAAACGATTTGGTACGTTGACTCCATATGGAATTAACCACATTTATAATTTTAATTAATTGCAGAATCTTGTTCCCGTTGTGGTTTTCAATGTAACTTTAGATACTTCCTCCATTTTCCTATATCATATGTCCTCGTTTGTTTTTGTTTTTCATTTAATTTTTATTTTATATAAATATCTTATGAAATAATATGTCTTAAGAATTTAAATATTTCTTATGTAAGTACGTATTTTATTTTATTGTACTGATTAAGGAATTAGCCGAAAAGTCTACTGTCGTGTTAGTTTAAAATAAAGATCAAATCTACTGTTTTCATTGCACAATTTGTTTGTGTATTCTGTATGTTTGTTTGCCTATTTTAAGAAAAGCTTCAACTTTTGTGCAAAAAAAAATATATAACACAAAAACATGGTTTTTAAATTTAAAAAAAAAGTGAAAATTTTTTTAAAAAAATAAATAAATAAAAATAAATATTTAAAAAAAGTAAAAGATTTAAAAATTAAAATTTAAAAAAAAATGTGAATTAAAAAAATAAAAATAAATTCTTTTAATTTTTTTTAAAATTTACACATTTATGAAAATGAATGGTTTTGTATTTTACAAAATTTTACGCTTTCCTTTAAATGTATTTTCATTTACGAAAGTTAGTATATCTTTTATTCATTTCTTTCTCAATTAGGTGCATTTCCAAGATAAAAGAAAATTGCAGCAGCACACCTGGTAAAGGAAAAGCTACAAAAGAAGGCCTTAGCAGAAAAGCTGCAAGTCTAATAATGGATCTCTCGGACTTTTAATGGACACAAAGATTAATGTTTATACTTTTGTGACTTGAATGAACTTAATAAAATTTCTATTAGATTGTTAAAATACTTATTTATTTATTTGCTTCCAGTTACTATTGCTATTTATGATCTAACGTTAAAACAAGGGCTGAATTACTGGGGTGGGGGTGTCCTAAAATTTGGGGGGGGAGCTGGTGGTTATGGTTTTTAAATCCTTTATATTAACTCGTGGTGTCTGGTTGAACCATTGATTGCTTGTCGGTCACCAAAACTTTGGATCAATTTTTATCCCACTTCCTCGTACGCTAGCGAGCTAAAATTTAGCAGGCAGTTTGGTGGCGGTGCGTATTATATTGAACAACTTTTCTGTTGCGCAATAAGGTGCGTATTTTATTAAGAACACTTTTTATAAGCATATTCCTGATCGGAGCGCATTATATTAAACATGTTTTATGACACAACTACAATTTGTGTATTTTTGGATGGTCTTGCGCTGCGTATTATAATGAACATTCTTTTAGTTACTTCTCGTAAATAAAGGATTTATAGTCAAAAACTTGTTTTTTTTACGTTTTTTTAAAATTTAAATCCTTTATATTAACTCGTGGTGTCTGGTTGAACACTTGATTGCTTGTCGGTCGCCAAACTTTGGATCGATTTTTAACCCACTTTCTTGTAAGCTAGCGAGCTAAAATTTAGCAGGCAGTTTGGTGGCGATGACAAAAACTATGTGTAAAAACTTCAGATCGATCGCATGTACGGTAATTAAATTATTGAATTTTTAGTTTTTTTATTTATTCTATTATCATGTATTTTAAAGATAGCGTCTTTCGCTGCGTATATAATGAACATCTTTTGTTACGTCCGTACATAAATGATTTATGTGAAAAACTGTTTTTTTTACGGGTTTTTGATATTTAAATCCTTTAAATTAATGTTTAGATATTTTATTTATCCTATGTAACAGTTATTTTTTGAGATAGAGTGTCGCGGTGTGTATTATATTGAACAACCTTACTGTCGCGCAATAAGGTGCGTATTTTATTGAGAACACTTTTTATAAAGCATATTCCTGATCGGTGCGCATTATATTAAACATGTTTTATGACACAACTACAATTGTGTATTTTTGGATGGTCTTTCGCTGCGTATTATAATGAACATTCTTTTAGTTGCTTCTCGTACATAAAGGATTTATAGTCAAAAACTTGTTTTTTTACGTTTTTTTTAAATTTAAATCCTTTATATTAACTCGTGGTGTCTGGTTGAACACTTGATTGCTTGTCGGTCGCCAAAATTTTGGATCGATTTTTAGCCCACTTCCTTGAAAGCTAGCGAGCTGAAATTTAGCAGGCAGTTTGGTGGCGATGACAAAAACTATGTGTAAAAACTTCAGATCGATCGCATGTACGGTAATTAAATTATTGAATTGTTAGTTTATTTTATTTATTCCTATGTATCATGTTATTTTTAAAGATAGCGTCTTTCGCTGCGTATTATTATGAACATTCTTTTAGTTACGTCTCGTACATAAATGATTTATAGTGAAAAACTTGTTTTTACGGGTTTTTGATATTTAAATCCTTTATATTAACTCGTGGTGTCTGGTTGATTGTTTGCTTGATTGTCGCCAAAATTTTGGATCGATTTTTATATCATTTATTTGTAAGCTAGCGAGCTTAAATTTTGCAGGCAGTTTTGTGCCGATGATAAAAACAATGCGTCAAAATTTCAGATTGATCGCATGTACTGTCATTAAATTATTGAATTTTTAGATTATTTTATTTATCCTCTATGTATCATGTTAATTTTGGCGACTCGAAAACAAAGAAACATTATTTAAATTTACCAGCACATACATTAGCGCTTTGTGTCACTACAATGCATTATTCATTTTTCATTCATTTCTTCACATTTAGAAAACTGAAAAAAAACTAATAAAAAGAATATTTTAAGAGGGGAAAAAGGGCGGGCGGTAAAGACCTGTTTTGAAACTAATGAACATTAAATAACTTTAAAAATAATATTTCCATTCTTTAACTGAATTGTAAAATAAGGAATACGTTTTGATAATGTCTAGTTAATGTTAAGTTACTATTATATATTATCAAAAATATGAACTGTTTTATTGCTTTCTATTCAAACTTTTTTTATATATTAAAACAATCATGTTTGAAAGATTTTAGAAATGTAAGTTACATTTCATTCAATGCATTTGTGATGTCAACTTTTTAAATTATTATATTAGGTTTTCATAAAACTTAATTATGTTAAATAATGAAAAAAAAACTGAAACGAAATTAAAAGGAAATGATTGCAACGTTTTCAATAGTGAACGATAAGTATTACAAATTAGGAACGAAAATGCGATCCTAAATTTAATGATAATGATTGGTTTTGACGATAGTTAATCGCAATCCAGGATGTTTATCACGCAATTTTCTTTAAAAAAAGAAGAAAAAGAAATAAATAAATAAATTAAGATACATTTTTGACTTTGTCGATTTTATATGTCAGTAATGACAATTTTAAACTATATACAAACGTACAGGAGATACTCCTTTTTCTTCGGGTAACACATTTCACTCGCGATTGATGGACTAGAAGACGGGGGATTATAATGTATTTTATCTTGCATATGTAGCATTAAAAGGTTTAGCTACCTTTGAATGTCTAAGAGCTGTATTATATTATACTAAATACGACTTGTGGCGTAGCATACACCACAGACTTACTCATAGATAGTGCAAAGAAAATTGGGTGGGGGAGAACAGACACAAACAGTTGCACGAGCAAATGGGAACAACGCGAGTGAACGTTTGGAGGACCACCAACACATTTTGGGGAAGTATTTCGAACATCGCAACATTTTATGCCTCACCACCAAATGCTCCTGAAGGGAAACGTAGTCATACTCTCAGTACGTGGCAACATGGCTGTAATTTGTTTCTCAACAAAGGGATAACTTCGGCAACAAGCTCTCCGCTGTTCTCAGTGACGGAAACGTAGTCATACACTCAATACATGAATAGTCACTGAGAACAGCGGAGAGCTTGTTGCCAAAGTTATCCCTGTGTTGAGAAACAAATTACAGCCATGTTGCCAAATTGGAGAGCAAAAACTTTATCTATGATCTTTTCCCCAGAAATACGCGACCGATAGAAACAGACTGTTACCTGATAAAAGAATTGGTATAACAATGAATGAAACTCTTTTTATGTGAAATACATGCGAAGTGGTTTTTATGTTCGCTAAGAAAGGGGGAAAAGAACGGGCATAAACATTTTTAAAATTTAAACACGCATGTCGAGCGGATGTAATAACTAATACACTACGAAATACATGTACTCTGTGAAGGAACAACGAAACTGAATGCGAAAAGCGTTGCTGGTCTCAAGAAATGCCCCACTTTTTGACCCACCCCTCCACTACCTTCACTTGCCAACCGTTATTTGTGATTAGGTGAACCCATCGAGGGTCATTTGTCATGCTCATTTGCACATAAATGCTTTGGTGAATTATGTATATAGATTTTGTTGTACTGCTATGTTTGAATTAACTGACGAATGTACAATTATAATTTTCATCTTTTTTTTGCTATCCTCATATTTTTTTAAGTTTCATGATTTCACTAGATATGTTACACTTGTGAATTTTAGATAATCACCAAAATATGTAATCTTTCAGCTCTTTAAACGTTTTGCACTAGTTTTTGTTCTGTTTTCTTTCGTGCATTGGCTGCATACAAAAAATGGGTAGTCTCAGTGGCGTAGTTGGGGGGGGGCGGAGGGGGCGCTCCACCCCGGGTGTCAAACATTTAGGGGCGGCATTTGTGAGCAATTTAAAAGCACAACCATTTCCGATTAACACCCTTTTTCTTTTAAAGGTGATAACCCGAGTGAAACAAAATATACTCGTACTTTCTAGTCTTTAATAACGGATTTGAACAATATTTGTTTGATTACATTAGAATGAATGTTATAACTAATTTAAAACCGTTCAAAAATTTTAAATCGTTAAAAAAAGGTATGTATTTGTATGGAAAATTAAGGGTATACGTCACAGGTGACGCTTTTATAAGAAAACTACACACAAAACACATCACCGCTGGGCCGAATAATGTGTGCTTTTAACATCGCCACGACTGTTTTTGCGTGGAATTCTACATTCGCATAATGATGCGCGAACAAGTACCTATAAGGTTCAAATATTGCGATTAACTTGCAAGTAGTAATTGAAATTACTTTTTCCTTCTTCTTCTTCTTCGTTCTCAAAATCTTTTGATAGAGGATTTAGACAGCAAGTCCTATATTTGTGATGAACTGCGCTGTGGCTGTCAGTTGTTCCAGTCCACCATAGAGTTTGTCATCGAGGGTAGCTTCCTGGGGCCATATGTCTGTCCGGGTATGGTGGTACAGAGGGCAGTTTTGGAGAACATGTTCCGCATTTTCCACAGCTATCCCGCAGGGGCACATTTCGCTTTCTCTAATTCGAAGTTTGCGGAACATGTGTTGCCTAAGATTGTTGTGGCCCGTCCTTAGCCTGAAAATGATGTTTTGTGATTTGCGGGGGAGTTTGAAGTATGCATCACTTTTTGGGTGGTTTTCTTTGAGCTCGGACCATCTTTCAGATTCACTTCTTTTGAGCGTTGCCTTGATTTCTTCGTGGTGTAGAGATGGCTCTGCCTGGTTTTGACTGCCTCCAGATTTTGCCAAGGAGTCAGCAGTGTCATTTCCTTCAAGTTTCACATGTCCAGGGATCCATTGGAGAATACGTTCTTTTGTTATTTTGCTCAGTTTCAATAGTTGTATGAGGTTATTAAACTAACATTCTTATCATCATACAAATCCACTATATCATCCCACATTATTACTCTTATTTTTACAATAACTCCAAAAATCTTCCCTCACATATCAAACAAACTCACACTATCAACATCTCTCCAACCAATTCCTAATCAAAAACCACTTATAACACCTAACTTCCCCACACACCTCCATCCTTCACCACCCAAAAAATATTCAAAAACTATTCTCCCACTTATACTCCACAATACCCTTCCAAAACCTTCACAATAACATATCATCATAACAAACCATAACCACAACTACATACCTAATATACTACCTCAAAAAAACCACATCATCAACCTAATACAATCAACAACTCTTATTCCAATTTACCCTTTATTTCCTATTCATATTTTCATATACTCAACCCACCCCCATAACACCCAAAACATAAATTCAAAACTCATAAATTCAACAATACACCCTAAATCACAAATTCTACAAAACTAATCTACTTCAAAAATCCTCAATTTAAAACTCTTTATCATACATCATCAAACCAAATTATCCCATATAACCTTAAAATTAAACACTACACCCAACCCACTATCAACTTTACTCATTTACCACCCAATCACATCAATTTTACTAAAACCAATCACCATACCAACAACTCCTCCCACTTAAAATCCCAAATACACAAAAAATTCTTAATTCAAATTATCATATCACCCCCCATATTCACCCACAACACTTTACTTACAACACACTATTATACATAAAACAACCTTCATTCTATTAAATCTCCCCCTACATCCCCTCACTAAAAAACCACCTCTCCCTACAAACTCAACAAAAAAAATATCTAACACACAAATTAAACACCCTTAACTCCAATTTACCCCCTACCCACCACTCACATACTTCAATACCAAAAAAACCCTTCCAAAAAATACACCTTAACTAAATCATCAAATAATAAATTAATCCCTTTCTCCTCAATATACTTATTAAAAAAATTCCAAACATTACCACCCCCCAACCAACTCCCACTTAATCTTAATTACCTATCCACAATACTCACCCAAAAATCCTATCATATACAACAACATATCACCTACTCTCCCTCACCACCTCTACCATCATCCAAAACCAAAACACTTCCACCAAATACTACCTACTAAACACCCCCAACTCCCCCCTATATTTATCCCTCCCCCCACCCATTTTTCCACCCAATATACACTACTCATATAAT